>JAHDVE020008460.1:0-26246 GCA_022606495.2 Halesus radiatus | reverse complement strand
TCACCAAATTATTGATTATTTACGGTGGTTACAGGCCAAATTCAACTTGTGCCGATTTTATTAATTTTTCTTTTTAAATATTTTTCCACGTTTTTTTTCTATTATAAATTTTAGTAAAACGGTTTATCGCCAACATTATTTAATAATCATTTTTTAAAACTTATTTTTAAAAATATATTTTGCACGGTTTTATTTTTATTATAAATTTTAGTAAAACTGTTTCATCGTTTGAACATTAAATAATGAAAACAAATTATAACGTACCTAACTCACTTTTATTCATGTGAGCACCGCTCGAGCAAGTAAGACTTTTGTACCCCAAAATGGGGTATGTTGTGAGGCTGATGAGTAGAGGAAGGTGAGGAAGTACCTGGCTATTCATATCTGGTCAAACACGGCAAAAGCCATTTAAGCAATTTCATTTGATTAATTTGTGTTATTTTACAATTTAGTCAATTAACACAACATATATACTGGCTCCAGATTTGTTTTAGTTTAAGTCCACATATATGCAAGGCCAATATCATATTTGGGGATGTTGTGTGGAAGGTATTTTAAGGGAAAGGAAGGAAGTTCAGGGCAAGAAAAAGGTATGAGGGGTGGGTACGAATCGGGGGTCAGTGCGTCCAGGAGTGACGTATGAATCCATCCATCCCACTGTCACTGGTACTAGGCAATGATGGGTCGAAAGAGTCTGGTTGGGGAGGCCAAACCTCACCCCATAAACTTGAGCAACCTTGCGAAATCACCAAATCTAGCGAATCACTTGGAGTGACTTATAGCAGAGGTGTTGGTTATCCATTAAATGATTCCCGGGGTGGCGGTACCTACACCGGTCTCCCAAATTCAATTTCCTAAGTTGCAAACAGTTGGGACTCTTGTGCAGTATACGCATAGAAAAATCATACAGCATTTCATACATACTTGATTGTTAAGAGGAACGGCTGCGCGGCCTGTTTCAAACAAAATTTAATTTTGGATTTGAGGCCAAAGTACTCACCTAAGACTAATGATATTTTTTTTATCAAAAAGTATAGTAAATATCTAGTATGTATATCTATATCGTATTAAAAGTAATTTATCCATTTTTCTATTACGTTATGAAATAGAGGCCCTTAAACGAATTGATTTTTTGCGTCTTTAGATGCACCTTTAACAATTATTTGGGGGCTAGCGGTGATTTAAAATAAAGTTTTGGCCCATCTACTTAAAATACTCTGAAATATAATATTAAAAAAAATATATTTTCAAAATAAGCATTATGGTGGACTTTAAATTAAATTAAAAACGATCAAATTGAATCTCCCAGGTTGAAGGGAGTTGGGACTCTTGTGCAGTTGGGACTTTTGTGCGGTATTCACATAGAAAAATCATACATCATTTCGTACAAACTCTACTGTTAAGACCTGCCTCCTAGATCGAATCTACCAGGTTGAAAGCAGTTGGGACTCTTGTGCGGTTGGGACTCTTGTGCAATTGGGACTTTTGTGCGGAATTCTCATAGAAAAATCAAATACCATTTCATACAAACTCTACTGTTAAGACGTGCACAAACTTAACCCCCTTGAACCCGGCACCCCAGCTAATTCACCAAACGAATCTAACCACTTGGTGAGACCTATGACAGAGGTGTGGTTATCCATTAAATGGTTCCCTTGGCAGCGGTACCTACACCTGCCTCCTAGATCGAATCTACCAGGTTTAAAGCAGTTGGGACTCTTGTGCAGTTGGGACTCTTGTGCAGTTGGGACTCTTGTGCAGTTGGGACTTTTGTGTGGAATTCTCATTGGAAAATCATATATCATTTCATACAAACTCTACTGTTAAGACGTGCACAAACTTAACTCCCATGAACCCGAGCACCCCTGCTAAGGCACCAAACATAGCGAACCACTTGATGTGATTTATGGCAGAGGTGTTGGTTATCCATTAAATGATTCCCGGGGCAGCGGTACCTACACCTGCCTCCCTAATCAAATCTACCAGGTTAAAAGCAGTTGGGACTCTTGTGCAGTTGGGACTTTTGTGCGGTATGCACATAGAAAAATCATACATCATTTCGTACAAACTCTACTGTTAAGACCTGCACAAACTTAACCCCCCACGGACCCGGACACCCCTGCTAAGTCACCAAACTTAGCAAACGACTTGGGGTGATCTACGGTATAGGTGATGCTTATCCATTAAAT
Source organism: Halesus radiatus (assembly GCA_022606495.2). Lineage (NCBI taxonomy): Eukaryota > Metazoa > Arthropoda > Insecta > Trichoptera > Limnephilidae > Halesus > Halesus radiatus. Next base: position 24,057 of record JAHDVE020008460.1, on the reverse strand, counting down.
CCCGTGGCAGCGGTACCTACACCCGCCTTTCAAATTTAATTTCCCAGGATGAAAGCAGTTGGGACTCTTGTGCAGTTGGGACTCTTGTGCAGTTGGGGCTTTGTGCGGAATTCTCATTGGAAAATCATATATCATTTCATACAAACTCTACTGTTAAGACGTGCACAAACTTAACCCCCATGGACCCGGACCCCCTGCTAAGTCACCAAACTTTACAAACGACTTGGGGTGACCTATGGTAGAAGTGTTGCTTATCCATTAAATCCTGGGGCGGCGGTACCTACACCCGCCTTTCAAATTAAAAGTCCTAGGTTGAAAGCAGTTGGGACTCTTGTGCGGTTGGGACTCTTGTGAGATTGGGACTCTTGTGCGGTATTCACATAGAAAAATCATACATCATTTGATACATACTCTACTGTTAAGACATGTACAAATCTCACCCGGATGAACCTGGGCACCCTGCTAAGTCACCAAACATAGCGAACCACTTGATGTGATTTATGGCAGAGGTGTCGGTTATCCATTAAATGGTTCCTGGGTGGAGGTGCCTACACCTGCCTCCGAAATTGAATCTCCCAAGTTAGAAGCAGTTGGGACTCTTGTGCGGTATTTGCAAAAAAATCGTCGAGGTAGTGTTATCCAACGAATCGTTCCGGGGCGGCGGTACCCATACTTGCTAAGAACCAGATATACCAGTTGATAAGCAAAGCACTCTGATTTAAATCGTATCAACAAATGAGCACGGTGAAGGACCACGTGCACGCCTTCGATAAACAAAGCGTCCTGATTGGTTCATTCAAATCGGATCAACAAAGGGAAAAAGTGTAAAATGTATATGTGATGGAAAAATGGGCGTGGTTTACAGCAAAATCTAAATGACGAATGTTGATCTTTTGGATCAACGTTTATATGCCTGCTTTGGTATTGGATCAACAAATTAGGGTGGATCAACAAATTCCTCCGGATCAACAAATTCCTGGCGTACCGTCGCGTCTGATCAACATAGTACGAGAGGGGATCTCTATATATATATATATATATATATTTACATATATAATCACCTCTTCCCGTAGTATGTTGATCTAGTAAGATTTACATGACCTTTGTTAATCTAACTTTAACACCGTTTATCTGGTATCCGGTGGAATACATCTGTACGAGTTGGTGACAGTGCCTCAATCATTACCAAGGTTGTCAGTTTGCAACTGACCCCAGTCGGTATGTTCGTCATCAAAATATAATAAATTTGCTCCAGTTTAACGGTAATTTTTTATTCATTTATTCTCATTTCGTTGCTCCGTTTGATGTATTCTCAGTTTCTAGATACAAGTTGATCGGATATTTTTATTAATTTATTCTCAAAGGAAGACATGTAGCTTTTTAAATATCACCTCTAGCACGCTGACAAAATACAATTAATTGAATAACAATTTCTCTTATTCAAAATGATAAGGTGGTATTATTTTGCATAATTTATTCTGTTAAAAAATATGTGGTAATTGTTTTTAAGAATCGTACAAGTAACAAAGGAATAAAAATATTCCGTTCAAAAATGAACAATTAACTTTATCACCGGAATAATAATATGAACCTTTCTAATCACAAACATCTCTTTTATTAAGCTAGGTTAGAAATAATATAGTTTTATTCAAACTGTGTTTTATTGGCGATATCAAAAATTATTTGTACGCGAAATCTTCTAATGAGCGATTAATTTTGCTATTTTCTCATATATTAAAAAAATATCTTATAGGTTAACCCAAGATAATACTAAAAAATATAATTATGTAGTTATGGAAAAAATGTGTTTCCTACTTAAAACAATCCCATGACCATTGATGTATTATTCTGTCAAAAGTATTCGCTTGTAAATGGAGAGGAATTTACACTTATTGGTATATAAATAACAAATGTCCCTGAAATGTGGCTCTGTGCCCTCTGGTTGGAAAAAAGCGGTCATTCATCCTATACCTAAGAAAGGTGACCGCTCCAACCCGGCCAACTACCGCCCCATAGCGATCACATCAGTTCTGTCCAAGGTGATGGAACGTGTGATCAACGACAAACTGCTTACATACCCCGAGAAGAACAAAATCATTAACGACCGCCAGTACGGATTCCGGCGGAACCGCTCGTGCGGTAATCTTCTCGCGTATGTGACGCATGTTTGGGGACGGTGCCTGGAACGTTATGGTGAGATTCAAATGGTCTCACTGGACATTTCTAAGGCCTTTGATCGGGTTTGGCACCGAGGACTTGTCAACAAACTGACTTCTAACGGACTTTGCTTGTGCACGTGGATTGCCGACTTTTGAGGGAGAGATCGATTCAGACGGTTGCTGATGGTTTCATCTCTTCCTCGCATTCAATAAATACTGGCGTCCCACAAGGATCGATTCTATCTCCGACATTGTTTTTGTTGCACATCAATGACCTCTTGACATGTGCACCAATCTATTGTTACGCGGATGACAGTACAGTCCATGGTAGCTTTTTGGTTGACAAGCCCCCAAAGGGCACACAAACTCCAACGGCTCGGAGGGCTTTGAAACAGAGAATGGACGGTTACCTTGAGAGGGTCTCCTCTTGGGGTAAGAATAACCTCGTCGAATTTAATGTTTCAAAGACCCAATCATGTCTGATTACGTCTAAAAGGGATCGAAATGACAATCTAGTCTCCTTTAATGGAAGCAATCTTCCCAACAAGCCTTCCATTGATATGCTTGGTGTAATCTTAAGTGATCAGCTCAGGTATGGGGGCTCCATCGTGTAATGGTCTAACCATCATCATTTTCTTTTTATAGAACCCTGGAAAATATTTTTTTTTATATGCATAACTTTCATGCTAGAAAAGCTTAAGGGAGCGACATCTATCGACTTGTGGAGAGTTTGATTACAGTGAATTATAATCCAATATTTTTGATTCATAAAACTCGTTGCAACATAAAACCACGAGATGGCAGTGGGAAGAAGGCGTTCCCTCTTATAAATAAACACCACAGGATTGGGCCAGATCGACGAAAACGTTACCAATCAAACGAGCGTTTTACATAAACAATAATTAGTGGTGACAGGACAAAGGAAATATTAATTATTTATGTGAATCGAAAGGGTTCAGATCGACGGCCTATAATGTAAACATTTCACTAGAGGACGAATAGGGCGAGAGAGGTCGTGAACTTTAAAGAATACAATGGATAATGCAGAGATGAATAACCATTGAAAATGGAAGTAGGAAGTAAAAATAATACGAAAAATGTTAATTACAAATAAAAAAAAACTACAAAGTGATGATTTATCTTGCACGGGGAAAGGTGTGTTTGCATTAGAATTTAGACAGAGAGACGTGTCATGTAAGGCTAAGCGAAAAAACAACGAATTAGAGAAAATAATTCAGAGAACAATAGCTTCAACAGATGAAAAAGGGAAGAAACAAGAATTATACAGTATGGAAACTTCGGCAAACTTAAGAGGCGATTTAGGCAGAACTAATGTGAAATAGGAGTACAATTTTCTAATTTCAGGAACGTAGATAATTACAAGGGAGTGAAACTAGACTGATTTTAGGTGATAAAAGGTATTAATTGAGTAGATTCGGGACAACAGATATTATGAAAATGTAGATGAGAAATGTATCAATCAATTATAAAATTTAAACTGAAGGAATTCAATAGAAATATAGAGATATATGGACTACTACTTTGAATATAGTTCGATACATTTAGGTAAAATTTTGAGGTTGTCAATGACTAATGTAAACAAGGCGACAAGAATTGTTTATCCAAGCGACCAGATGAACATGAAACTCAGGTGATAAAGAGACAAACAAACAATTAAGGTTATACAGGGAAGATAGGAATATTTATTTAAGGAAAAGTAATAAAAAATAATGGGTTTTCGATTAACTCTGATTTATATCGTTTTTTTGTAAAAGTAATGGTTATTACCCATAATAATGAGTAAGCTAATGCGATATTGAGTTAGAGTGAAATGGAAAAGGGGGAGTGGCCAGGAAAGAAGTGAACGAACTCATATCTACCAGGTTTGGGGTAGGTAAATCAGAGGTAAAAACGCCTATAAATTAATACACAAAATTATTAAAGGTGGTGAAAAATCAATTAAGGATGATATCAATCGACCCGGATGAAAGTATAAGCAGACGATAGGTACATGCAAAAGGTGTAATACAGCTAGACCAGGAAGAAGCAGTGCAACACATTGAAAAATCATTCTGGAAAGGTATATTTATTAACTCAGGCAGGTGAGGTGGGGAAGAAATTATAAAGTGTTTAGACCAATATTAGGATCAATTGAAAATTGCGCGAAAAGATGCGTTAATCGAATATTCACATGTTAGATCAGAGAAAAACCATGTTACCATCGGAAAATTCACAAATAAAAAGATATCGCGTATAAAGACAACCAGGGACTAAGGGAAATTCTAAAATTGAACGATGTGAAGAAGGCGCTTCTTTAAATAAAATTCAATAATGACATAGTGGCTATGATTACGAGATACCCGAGTTCATAGGCGACCAAAGAATAAGCGATAGATAATATTTTCAGAAAAAAAAAACATGAATCGAAATTTCCAATTCTATAATAAGGAACAGCAGGGCGATCTAGAGAAATGAACTAAATTCGATCCTGGCCGGAGTGAGGAAAAGTGACAGATGCGAAGGCGGACCAGGTTTTATCTAAATATTTACATTGAAGAATTACATTCGAAATTAGTGTTACTTACATATAGGTTTACGAGTTGGTAAAGAACATAATGTAATGTAGGTATGGAATGGAGTTAAAACCTTTTGATTCTAAGCTGTATATATAAGGAAATGTAACGGCAGAATATGGGAGTTAGTCGCGGAATACGTCGGGCGAGGAAATATTTAATCACGTGCTGACCGATTTTAAGTAATTGTTTTGTTTTGGACTTAGGAAGTTTCATTTGATTTGTTTCTTACAATTAAATAAAGTTTTAAATAAATTCTTTTAAATAGTTGTTGGATTGATTCAACAATAGTTTGATTTAATTCAATAATAGTTTGAAAAATATTGAAGTTTTAAATTCATTATACCTAAGTTGATACTAAAAATTACTTCTGTGAATTAATTAAAATTGGTGATTTTAAGTGAAATTATAATAATCGAAAGTGTTTATAAATAAAGTGTTTGAATTGAAGTTGATTGGAGTTCGTCGCGAAATAAGTCGGAAGAAATAGTTGATTACGGGCGTATCGGTATTTAAGTAATTAAGAGTGGGGTTTTTCTGGACTTCAAAAAATTTCATCTTAAAATAAATAAAATATTTGTGTTCAAATTAATATTAAAATTTTCTTAAAGACAGTTCGTCTCGAGTTGATACGCCGTTAATTGCGTGCGGAGTGATTAAAAAGTGTTTTTCTGGACTTCAAAAATTTCATCTTAAAATAAATAAAGTGATTTTGTGTTCAAATTAATAATAATTTATTTATTAAAATTTTCTTAAAGGCAGTTCGTCTCGAGTTGATACGTCGTTAAATTGCGTGCGGAGTAATTAAAAAGTGTTTTTCTGGACTTAGAAAGTTTCATTTGATTTGACATCTTACAATTAATAATATATTAAAATAAATCCCCTTAAATAGTTTGATCTAATACAATAATAGTTTCATAAATAGTGAAATTTCCTAAAAATTAATAATACTTAAATTACGTTGAAGATTCTAAAAGTTGTAATTAAAGTTGATAACAATATATTTGATCTAATTTTCTCAAAACTGTTAGAGCAATGTGATAATAATAATAATTTAATAAATATTGAAAATTTCTAAAATTAATAAAGTTATTTGTTTAAAGATTTTTTAAAATTAGCTTCTGTGAATTAATTAAAATTGTTTAAATGAAATGTGATTTAATTCATATTTTGTGTTGAACTAAATTCATTACGAGTTTAAGAAAATTAAATATAATTGCGTTTAAAATAATTTAGTGAAAGTTTAAAAACAGCTGAGTCTTAGTTTCATATAATTCATTTTAATACCTAGCGTGGGATTAATTTCGTCAAAGAAAAATAATAAAGTTCTAAAATATTACCAAGCGTTCGGTTTACGGATTTAAAAAACAACAAAAATTAAATATTGTTTAGTAATATTTGGATTTAGAGATCATTAAATTTGAAGAAATAGTACAAATCGGTAGATCACGAATTGAAATTAGGTAACGCTAGATTGTTATTAAGTAAATATTTCTAACTTAGATTAAACATTCCAGGCAGGGAAGTTCAATATTTTCTGAATCTTCATATTGGCGTGTATAACCCGTCTGGAAAAATTATGAATTTGTCGGAATTCAGGTGAGTCAATTTAATATACAATTTTTCAGATTACCCGGGGAAGGCGAGGGTGGAGATATGAATTATATTTCTAATGACTTATAAGTACATGTGTGTATGGGTATATATGTATGTATAAAGCGTATAATGTATCTATCAAATCTATATGGCCGTTATTTATTTTATGTTTATTTATATACAACGTTTAATATGTATATATATAAAACCAATTATTATATTTATGTATATTTCCGATAAAAACAATTTATTTTATTAATATATATATTTTCCTAACATATAAATTCAAAACTAACGTTACTAAAATTACCAACAACCCAAACGATTTTTATTAATTCAAAGATCGTTATCATTCTTAAACAAACCAATGAATCCTAATTGTTATGCTTCCTGACGGGGGTCTCTGACACTTAATAACTGTCGCATATCTCAATGACACACTTCCTCGACTGTTATTAAAACTAGGTCAACATTCCAAACCACACCCTCTTTTATCGAAGTATGTAAATACGTATAAGTATATATATATTCGAATTTCAGTACATCTTACGAAGAATAAGTACCTTAACAAACGTCGACATTTAATTGAAAAATAACTATCATCTTTTGCGATGAACTATCATCTTTTGCGATGAACTATCATCTTTTAGAAATCACGTATTTGTAGTTTGCGTACATACATATTTTTATAGCGCCATTTTCATGGAAAGGTTCAATTCAAAGGCGCTCCACACCCGTTCGAACATATTGATGAATTCAACAGAACAAACAAAAACCCACATTATTAGAATTATCAAAATAAGCATAATCATTCGTCGACAATACGTTCCCAAGTTATGTTATGAAATTAATTTTATCTTCGACTTAGGTTTTCAAGGTTCAGGCCTTGCAAATTTTGGGCTTTTGGAGTCCTACCTTTTCTCCAAACAAAAAATCAATCTACAGTTAAATTCAAACTACATGAGATAGCAGGGTCTCATTAAACCAACCTGTCAAACAAACCAAAAAGTAATATATCATGTATATTGTATTATCACTTTTACGTATATTCATAAGTAGTATATCTGAATATCTGGCACAGATTCACGACCTGTGTTGGAGATGTCAGATCCACAATTTTCTGGGAAAACTGGAGTATTGTGGATTATAAAAACTCGTATTGTTTACATATATTTATAATTTGTACTTATCGATTGGGCAGAAATAATTGCTGATTTAAGCGTGGTTATCTCTGAACTCTTGATGCGGGGGACGGCCTTTCAACCCGGACTTTGCAAAAAAAATCGCAAGTATCTAATGCTGTTTGACGAGGGGACGGAACCGGTTTGATCTCCTTTAAATGTAACTGTTGGGAGGACTGGAATTCGGAGGGTCTCGGACCCATGGATAAGGGAGGTGCTCTTTCCGTCGCGGTACAGGGGATGACCAATAGCGCACGAACTAAAAGAAGAGGTTACGTATACCGTTTGGTCAGGCTGTACGTCTGTGTAGAGAGAGTTACTGACCGGAAACGTGGTCATCTGAGTACTTTAGGGGTAGGTCTGGAGCCGAATTCATTGCAGCGAAACAAGCCGTATTCGATCACTCGTCATAACAAAAGCTGTGAAAACTAAAACCTAATCATGTAATTTTCCCAAATTTAGGAGAGGATGGAGATGGCGCCAAAACAAGTGAAACTGTACCTTTTAACCATGAAATTCATTGAAACTAACCCATGTAGAATAACACTTAGTACGATGAGGAAAGACGATAATACTGTGATCATTACATTCATGTATACCAAATTTAAAATTGAAACTACGTCGTATTATATAGATCAGGAATAGTGCAATTAGTATAGCCCAGAAGCTAAGTTTTCCCATTAAAACTCACGATAGAAGAAAAATAGAAAATTTAGGGGTAAAGTTAGGAAAATGCTAGTCTTGCTATAGGAAATTAACGTAGATTGCATAGTAGGATAATAATAGAGAGTTCAGAATATTAAAGTCTAAGATAGGAATGTTAGGAATGCGAATTCTGTCAATGGTATGCGAGAGTCTGCCTACGCTACAAAGAATAGGGGTTACCACAAAATAAGACCTTGTTTTTCCAATAGTCTGAACCAAAAATCAGAACACAACGTAGACTCCGGAAAAGCTTGGGAAATTGACCACATTGGAGTGCAAAAATTACTGTGAAAATTAAGAAAATCGGAAACACTCGAATGTTAGCATAGGGCTAGACGTTACACGCTGGCCGAGGAGGAGAAAAACCTCAAATTGAAAGGAAAAATACAAAGGGTTTTCCGATCACATTAGTTAGGAAAATTTAAGGCAGCAGTAGAGGAGTCATCTTAAACCGGTGGCGCGAACGGAGGTCTATTGCTAAATTAAATCATAAACGAAGGAAGGGCGGGCCATCACATCTTTAAAGGTCAGGGGGGGGGGGGACCATCTCAGGGGTCAAATACTTCGTGGGGCTGCCCTTAGGGACTATAATGCTTAATTATTGTACATGTTCCCCAAAATCTTTCTATATCTAATAATACTTGGCACGTAATGTATTTCCATGGACTTCATCTCATGATGTATTCATGATAATTAATTTTATTTAAGTTTTTAATCCAGCAGGACTGGGTGGTTAGTGAAGACCCAATTTGCCATATTACATGAGATATATTTAATTTAATACCTCCAAATTAATAGAGAAATGAATATAATGAAAATAAGGCACAGGTTAAAATAAAAATGCAAAAATATGGAAATATATAAAATACTAATAACTAAATGTATTTACAGCCATTTATAATAACTTCGTTAAAAATGTCTTACGATATTCGTTCTTGGGCCACTAAGTAGATACTGAAAAAAATATATGGTTTCATACGTAACTCATATGCACAAAAAATGGATAACCGAAATTTTAAAGTAACATAATCACGATATATTAGTACTCATGATTTTTTAAATATTTTTTTTATATGAATACCGCACAAGAGTCCCAACTGCTTCCAACCGTCTGAAGCCAGTGAGACTATGCCATTCCCAATTGGGAAATGTTGTGAGGCTGAAGGCATTGGGGAGGGGAAGGAGAAGGGGAAGAGGGAGGTGGTGAAATACCTGGCTATTCAGATCTGGTCACCAAACACGGCTAAAAGCCATTTCAAGCAACGTTTCAATTCAGAATGGTGCTCTTTCACCAGGGCGATAATGAGAGTATCTTCCACTCTGGAACGTGCGCAAATATACTATATATTATTTTTAAATTAATTAATTATGAAAAAAAATAAATAAAAATTTACTTGCGTGCGCCGGGATTTGAACCCGCGACCTTCAGATTCGTAGTCGAGAGCCTTACCCCTAGACCATGGAGGCCGTCATATAGCAATCATAAAGTGGTCCAAGTCAAAACACATAATTTTTATGATCATTGGTGAAATCTGGTTTCTAACCCCCAAACGTTATTTGTTACTAAGATAGTTTTGATGTTTGAACCAAGATTTCACCAAAAATAACAAAAAACATTTTTTGGACTTGGACCACCTTAGAATTGTGTCCCACATACTCGGCTAATAAATTGTACAGATTGTCAAGTCTTCACGAATTTCCCACCTGAAAATTCAATATTCAATAATTCCATTTGGATGAATTCGAATGAAATATAGGTTGGTAGCCAATTTCCTTTGTTCGTGGTGATTGAAAAAGCTTTCCACCGATTTTAGAAAGCACTTTCTCGCTTCACAGAAAAGTCCTCTCACATTAAATCTGTAGAAATGATTTTTAGATACGATTTTTCTGGATATTGTATTTAAAATAGAATGCAAAGAAATATCTAAATATAAAAAAAAGTTATTAAGAGGAACGGCTGCGCTGCCTGTTTAATACATAACCTAATTTTGGATTTGAGGCCAAAATACCCATCTAAATTGAATGATATATTTTTTAATTGAAGGTTTAGTAAATATCTAGCACGGATGAGAAGTATTTTGTTTATTTTTCTTTTAAATTATGAAATATATGCCATGAAAAAAAAATCTATTTTCACAATTTTAGAGGCAGCTTAGAAATTTATTTGTGGGTATATTGTATCTTTTAAAAAATATATCATATTTATGATGATTTTGCAAATAAAAATATAAAAACAAAACATTATTAAAAAAAAACGTTCATTCGGGTGGATATTTTAAAATGTGTACGGCGTTTGTGTTCCAACTTGTGTTCCAACGTAAATTAGTAGTTTTTAATTTAATTTAAAGTCCACCATAATGTTTATTTTAATATTATTTAATTTTTTAATTTTATATTTCATTATGTTTTCAAAGTGGAGGGGGTAAAACCTTTTTTTTTACCTTCGCTGTTAGCCCCCAAATAATTGTTAAAAGTGCCTCTAAAATTGCGAAAAATTAATTCCGTTAATGGCCTATACTTCAAAATGTAAGACAAAAATAAATAAATCACTTCTAATTGTACTAGATATTTACTATACCTTTCCATGAAAAAAATATCAAGGTTTAGGTTAGTATTTTGGTCTCAAATCCAAAGTTAAATTTTGTACGAAACAGGCCGCGCAGCCGTTCCTCTCAATTGCGCCGCTGTTACACCGCTTGCTTGCTGAAGTGCGATGTGTACAGCACCTGCAAAATTTTAGACCCCTAAATTAGTTACTTTCGCGTTGGTATACAAAGTGAATTTGAAAAATGGTCGCTACGGGCGTGTATGTGTAGGGATTACCCTGTGTATAAATTTGGACGTATGCGTGTTTCACCAAATTTCGTTAAAAGAAGAACTTCATTAGTGCGTGGTTCGCCATTCTACCGCTAGAGTACAATAGCGCTGCTTTCTGTGATGGAGTTGATTTGAGTTCTCAAAAAGGAGAACTCTTCACCCTGGCGGTAAAAAAGGAGGTCTACAGTAAATTTACTCCAATCCAAACCACGGGTACACGTTAGATAGTCCATATATACATATATGTTTTTATTGATTCATCGATACATATCTGAATATTTGAAGGTTCTTTGAGAGCTGCTGAGTTTTTTGAAATTCAATATCTCTAATAAAAAATAGAGACTTTTATGTATTGCTTTTACAAAAAGGTCATTCTTTTGGCCAAATTCGTCATTTTTACACGAATTTTGCAATTTTCAGGCAATTGTCGTATTTTTAACGCGATATTCATCAACAAAACAACAAAAAACATAACGGCGTTCCGCCATTTTTTTTGCTGCTAAATACCATAACTTTTGCTGAAAAATTACATCGTTTTTCTCAAAAATTCAACAAATACACAGCGAATTTCACCGGTAAATAAGACAAATTTTTCAGGCCTCTACTAATAAATACAAATATAAAATGTTTTCAATATTTAAATACGTAGAAGAAATGTTTAAAATGTGTCACAACATATTTTTTACACCACGAGTACAATTCACGGTGTAAAAACATAGACGTCAATGAAGAAAAATGATAAACCCTAAATCATAGACATATTTTTCATCCGCACGATGAACGCATGTTCGGGACTAGATTGTGCTGGAAAGAAAAAAAAATAGATAACGACGATATAAACTACTAATCAATTGAAATTTGGAGTTTACGATACATTATTTATTGCACAGATTTGCGAATCGCTCCCAGGGTGTAACAATTTCTGTATGGTTGGAGAATTGTTTATTAATTGTTTTTGAGTTTAATTCGTAGAACTCCATTTATTATTATTATTATTTTTAAATTTAATAAAATCAAATTTAATACTGCAAGTACTTTTAGAGTTTTTATTATTGTGATAGCTGTTTCGGCGTTTAAGGCCATTTTCAATAATAAAAACTAAAAATACTTTTTTAATAAAAACATTATTAATTTCATTTATTTAAATTTAAAAGAAAGGGAGAAGTGTTTCTATTTGGTTTACCCAGTTCTGGGATTTGTGTCTAGTGTATGTCCTACCAGTTTTGGGGTATGCATCTGGTATTAGTTTCTTTCTTAACCATTTACTTGCAAATAAAGTATTCCATCGAATGTAGAAGTGGATACTGACATAATATACTCTAGGTGGGACTATTGTCTATACAACCAACCATCAAACTATTTATCCACTAATTTAGGTAGAGATGGTACGCCCCAAACTCTCATTGCTGCCTTCAAATACGTGCATCGCATACTATTTCGTTATTCAGACCCTTGGCATTATTTATTTTAGAGGATAGGAAGGAGTGAACCTAAGTATTGAAGAGATCCATGTTGTAGGAGGGAGGATACACAGGAGTCGGCAGATCATTCCACAACCGAGCTGTTGAACAAAAGAACGAGTCGTAGAAGCGACCCGTTCTCATATGACAAATTTCAACCGTGTGCAAATGTTGGGCGCGTTTGGCGTGTCTTCCGACTGTGCACCGGTGTCGAAGGGATCATTGGCGATAGTTCCTCAGAGCATCTTCCATTAATATACCGGTAGAACAAGGACAGCTTTCCTACCTGACGGCTGTGCTCCAAAGATTGCAATCCGTTTGTTAAAATCTATCAAACGGACCGCCCGATTCTGCACAGAGTCAAGGATTTTTTTAGATATTTTGGGGCTCCCGACCAGAGGTGGCTGCCAAATTCTACAGTGAGGCGCACTTGCGATTTGTACAGGTTCATCAGTTGTGTACTATTAAAGTATCTGCGGGCTCTGTACAATACACCGAGCTTGTGAGAGGCTAACTTTACTCTAGCTTCGATGGAGCCCCCATACCTGAGCCGGTCAGGCAGGGTTACATCACGCATATCAATGGAGGGCTTTTGGGGAAGATTGCTTCCATCAAAGGAAACTAGATTGTCATTTCGTCACCTTTTAGACGTAATCAGACATGATTGGGTCTTTGAAACATTAAATTCGAAAAGGTTTTTCTTATCCCAAGAGGAGATCCTCTCGAGGTAATCGTCCATTCTCTGCTTCAAAGCCATCGATACACTTGATCGTGTCACGTCTTCCTGGATTGTTCCTGACTTCTTCTTTAAACCATTCCTCCCTATGTACTTTCCACTAACGGGTTTTTTGGAAACAAGGCAAAAAGGTTATTTTTACTGATTACAAACTAATATTTAATTATTCAGGTCATTTGGCATGGCTAATATTGCAACTTAAACAATATCAATTGGTTTCTTGGTAGGTGAAGAGACATAAAGGTTTCTTACAGATGATATAAGCTGAAGACACGTCGGTGCCGACGACGTGCGAAAAACAATAAGAACGTCACATTACTAGTTCAACTAAATTCTTATTTATCGTACAGATTTATTTATCTTTTATGTTAGTTCCGTACAAGAGTTCCAACTGCTCCCAATCGTCTGGAGCCAATGAGAATATGGCACCCCCAATTGGGGTATGCTGTGAGGGCGAAGGTATTGAGGATGAGGAAGAGGAAGGTGGGGAGGGGGAAATACCTGGCTATTGAGATCTGGTCACCAAACACGGCTAAAGCCATTTCAAGCAACGTTTTTATTCTGAATGGTGGTCTTTCACCAGGACGATATCGAGAGTATCTTCCACTATGAAACGTGCCGCAAATATGCTATATGTTATTCTAAATAAGTAACACAAATTAATTAAATAAAATTTTACATGTTTCCGCCGGGATTTGAACGAGCGAACTCCGGATTTGTAGTATAGGATCGTTACCACTAAACCAAGGAGACCGTCATAGATGTAATTTACCACTAAGTAAAAGCCAGGCTTGATGATTTAAAAAATTTCAACATAGTCGTAGCTCTATTCCAATGGTATCTATTTACATCAATGGAGCATCTAAACAAAACAGAAAGATCAATTTTTACATTATAACGCGTAGTAAATATAAATGATCAGTATCGCGGAGTCATTACAGACACTTATATTACATAACATTATGTGAATACGATTGTAAAAACTACAATTTACCTCATTTAACAATGTTAGTGGTAAAAATGGTCCACCGTTTTTTCTCGTCTCACATTTTCGTTGAAAATACCGAGACACATTAATAACAACTTGTTGTGATCGGCATTTCATTGATTTATTCCTTTAAAAATTCGTTTTCCCACTGGACGATGACATTTTTTACAAGTCTAAAAAAAAGTCGAAGGTTCCAGGGCAGGAACTTAGCACAATATAACATATTCAAATAAGTCAATAGCATTCAAAACATTACAAATCAATTAAGAAAAAAAGCCATTTAATGCGGGGAAACACATTATAAAAGTATGTACCTCACAGAATAGATAATTTTTAATCATTTTCTAATTAAATCGGTTTTATCGGTAATAAATCATTTTAAACACCTTCAAAATTAAAATTGGGTGGGAGTCAATAAAATCATAAAAATAAATCGTCGCAATGTAGCCATAGGCAATATTAAAACCACAGTTTGAATATTGCCTTGAATGCACAAACAGCTGTCACAATTATATAAACTAAAATACTTGCAGAACTTAATAATAACATTATTAAAATTGACTTTAAAAATTAAAAAAAAAAAACCATTCTGCGCATTTCATGAATTAAAGCATTTTATCTTTTTGCTTATTTTGACTACTTGAAGTACGATAAAAGTCCTACGATTCGAAAGAAACATACTTTCGGGAAATTTCTATGGGAATTTTGTTGAAGATATTCAACATTCTAGTATCTTTTTCGTTTTCATTCAAAACGTGGAAGGAAGACTTTTATGAAACCATTTTAGGATGATCGTCGATGATGCATGTACAACCTCTGTCTCTAACCACTATAGTCTAGTTTACACACAAACCAGGCCGACAAGTCTGCCAACGGCCAAACTAGCGTATTTTATATGAATGGCCTCAGCGCATCCTGGCACTAGGAAGGTGTGACGCTATGGTTATGTTATCTTGATTCCGCGGCGGGGCTCGCTGGAGTGGAAGAATACTAACTCTGCGGTTTCAATCAATAGCTCGCAGCTGCAGTTATACCCAGCATTCGGGCTGCATCCAACGTACTACAGTATCCTGCCTCCACCATCGTGGATAATTGTGTTTGGAGGATTCAGATTGATGGTGAAATATGAATATTTAAAAAAAAAATCAAAAATCAAATCTCGTTTTGAGGAAAGATTGAATAACGCAGACATGATACTTGATTCAAAATTTTTAAACTTCTTGCAACTAACAATTGTATTAACAAACATTAACAAGCATTAATGTTTGCTAATATTTGTTGTATTATGTTAATGTTTGTTAAAATTTGTTAGTGTGTATTATGTTAATGTTTGTTAATATTTATAAGTATGTATTACGGTTTATTTAAGAAAGAAAAAATCCTGGAATAATAATCATTAACATTTTAGTCAATTCATGACTTGATTTTCTAAGTAATAATTTCATAACTGAACTGAAACAAAAATAACAGATGAAAGAAAATTTGTCAAGCATTCTCGAAACTTTTCATGTATTTCCTTGAAAAAAACTTGTTAATCTAAAAAACATGGCACAAAACGTTGACAGAATCCCTGTATTTGGGCATTCTTGTTTTACCACACACTCCTACACCAAAACAGCAAGGAATTTTAATTTAATTCCTTTAATTTCTTCCTCCATTCGTGATTGCCATAGCACATTTCCAATACTAATTATTTGTGTTTAGAATTTGAAATGAAAAATTAACATAAACAATTAATATTCCGGAGTTACGAATAGCCCAAGAATATTTAAAAAAAAACTTTTACTACAGTAATTATAGTAGGAAAATGTTTCATTTTACAATGCACTTAGGTAGCTGAGAAATTGAACCCACAACGCCTGGGTGGGTACCCGACGCATGTGTTCATTAATCTATTAATAAATCTTATAATACCATAAATATCTATTACTAGAACAATCTATCTAGGATACATGCTTATATAATCCACATCCTCTACCTATTTTTCATCACCATACTACATAGTACATTTTCGAGAAACTGAAAATTATTGAGAAGCGCGAATACAATGGAGCATGATATTAACTCTTTTTTCTTCTTTCGGGGATTATCTGGGAAACATTGTCGGCAGTATCAACTCCCTGCTCCCCACTATCTACGTGAGCAAGATGCACAAATCAAACTAGACAGGACTGCACCGGAGATTGCTGGGAACGAGTTACAGAGTTGCCTGCTATCAAAAATAACACTTCTGGTGGTTAAAATTCTAAAAATAAACCATGTTTAATTGAGAAATGTTATGCGGATGTCGTATCTTTTATACGAAAACATATTTGTACATTCGTAAACGTAACATGTTTTACGGAGAGGAAGCCTTGGTTATTAATAGGTATAAGTAAAATCATACGTTCATAGCCTATATACCCTATGATGTGCAAAAGATGAAATATTCATATGAAAACAATTTAAAAAAAAATAGGTACCTAATATATCCGCGCATTTTTAGATATTTTCAGAATCACCCTGGTCGGAGGCAACCAAATGTAACAATAATGCCGCTGTATAGGATATGCATAAAGTGTCTCCATTTTTACTGATTCTTTGTGACTTTCATTTGGAGAAGCAGTTATTTATAAATTGTCTCATCTCGATCCATCTGTGAGGAAATTCTGTTAATTTTTTTCAACCAAGGATTATTTGGTATCTGAATTTCAAAGGTCATCTGTTAAACGTTCTACGTGCCCCGTATAGCGCCACTTTTCTGCAGATTGTGATGATAATGTGGGTTACCTTTGTCTCCTAATTCACTTATTGATCTTTTTTATCACTTGAGGGGATACCTAGAATGTTCTTTTCTATGGCTGATGACCATTTTTTTCACAACATTTTTGCTGAGAGTTCATACTCGTGCTTTAAACGTAAGTAGGTACTGATTGAAAGCAGAATATAGGGTCCAGAGGTGTTAAGGTCTTCTTATATAGTAACTAATCAAAATAGCCAATTACCCAACCTTTCTGATTTATATATCGTTTTCCTTCTCATTTTCTTCTGTCTGACAACATTGGAGGAGTTCCACTGACTGGGGTAGTGAAAGCAATGGTATGCAAGTCACTCATGTGGAGAACAAAATAAATTTTGTTAAAAAAATACACTCGTATAGTAATCCTACTCATCTGTACTTTTAAGCGTTGCATTCTTTTTAATCAGTTTATACTATTCCCGACAATAATGCATGTTCCCGAAAAATGTTAAAAATCAAACACAATTCGTTACTTAAAAAAAAACCTTGCAATAGGCATTTTATGTTACGTATGGACTACAGGTAGTCGATATCGGCAGCTTCAAGGCGTTGCATAATTCACATAAAAAAAAAACAAAATAATACGGTAGTGCGTGTATTTAGAATTTTGACTGCTGTGTTCCCAGACTTATAGACTAGTATTTTTCTGCGATACGTTGTATTTTGAGTACACTTTATAACAACGTCAGATTAAAGATATGGGCTTTAAAATTGTTTAGCTCTTCTAAAGTTCTCTTTACATACAGTATTTAAAGAGTCGTTTACAAGTCGTGAAGGGGGGGCAACACCAATTAAATTATCCAACCCCTTCATCTGGAATACCCCAGGGATTCGTTCTTGGCACACTACTCTTTGTCCTCTTCACAAAATAATCGAATTATTTAATTTTCAATCCCACTGCTATGCTGATGACCGGCATGTTTGCTTTTACTACTTATCAGAAGAAATAGATATACTACAAACTCGCATAGCTGAGAGTCTAGAAGCAATCACTTGGATGATATTAAATAGATTGAAGCTGAATCCGTCAAAGACTGAGTTTCTCTAGCCACAAGTAAACGTCAGAATAATATTGATAACTCCCCAATAACTATTTCATATTATTCCAAAGATATGTATCAAACTACTGGGTGTTAATCTGAACGTTTTTTCCCTTTAAAACTCAAGTGAAAATACCTCTATAAGCACAGGGTTCTTCGAATTAAGGTAAATTAAACCAGAGAAATCTGCCAACAGAGGCGACTAAATTGCTTGTTAATTCGGACGTTGTTTTACGTCTAGACTACTGCAACGGAATATATGCAAGTCTAACCAACTATCATACGAACAAATTACAATCCTGTTCCAATGCTGCGGCTAGACTTTTCACCGGCGTATCTATATACTCCCATATTTCAGAACAACCAAAAAATCTTCGCTGGCTCTAATATCCTGAAATAATGCGGTTCAAGCTTTGCTGGATGGTAAGTAAATCAATAAATGGGAAACCCCCGGCTTACCTTTAGGATCTGTGCATCCCTAAAATTTCCAATTCACGACAGTCAACTCTTAGATCAGCGACGTCATCATCTTTCGGAAGGTTGAAGAAACCGAAGCGTACACCAGATATTAAGTTCAGTGAGCGCGCTTTTGGGGTGTCAGGCCTGAAAGCCCAAATAAAACTGAAATATGATTTAAGATAGATTAAAGATCCGGCAGATTTCACAGGGAAGCTTAAAACTCATCACTTCGGAAAGTCATATCTACCCATGAATGGTACAGTTGCATACCCAATTTATATAGCAAAACTAGTCGGTTAGTTATTTCTAATTTTGAAACTGTCAATTCATGATGGAATTCCATATTAAAATGATTTTTTTTTATTACAGAGGTTAACATTTGTAAAAGTAAATAAATATCAACGAAACTTTCAGTTTAACCTAGATTAGAATTTTTTAGCTTTTTTCGTTCATTTTAAAAATCTATTTTCAAGTCCTAAATTCGAAAAAAGTCATTTAAAATAAATACCAACTCTTCTAATAAATATAATGCCAATAAAAAATAGAATAAAACAGTATCTGCAATATAATGCAATTTTCAGCGTTTTATGATATTTTGTGTCCTAGTGTGTTAAAAATCGTATCTGCCAAGCTAAAACTTAATAATCTAACATGTTAATCTAGAGTGACCTGCCAGGTAAGAAAGTTTTTGTATCTGTTTGAACGTAATAAGATAAACCCTAGCAAAGTAATATTTGTACAGCGCCCCTGGGATGATTATTCACAAAATTTTAATTATTCAATTATTATTATTATATTATTAGAGTACGCCAGGACATACCTGAAAAACTTTAACCAGTGTTCCTGATCAGATTTGGAGTAAAAAAAAATTGGTGGCTTTTTCGCCCCGTAAATTTTTGTTTTGTTATTGACAATTTAAAAAAATATACATTCTTAAAACAAAGTGAAATGATTTTTTCACGTGTCGTCACTGGTTACTGAACTGAGTAACCGCCCAACCCCCACAACAACCCTAACTGTCCTATAGCTAAAATATCCATCTGTATTTTCTACCCTAAATATGCTCAGGTATCGCTTGTGACAGTTTATCAGGTAGATACGTCCTGATTCACCCTGGATAATGACCAATATCTTAGTTTTGTTCAATTATAAAATGAAATAAAAACAATAAGTATCCGTGAGAAATATCGAATGTCTTAATAGATGAAGCTCTTTACAGTTCGAATGTCTGAAGGGGAGAAACATGTAAGAGACGGGGGGATTAAAACTAACGCTAATTTGCTAGATCGTTAAAACGAAATTAAATTAGTTTTGATAGTCAAAGTGAGTGAAAATTCGTTTATGGATTGGAGATGGCTAATCTCTAGTCTCTATGAGCAGCCCAGTAGAGTTTAACGAGCGGAAACTTTGACAATTATGTCAAAGAGATGCACTTATTCTTCAATTACGTCATTGAATGGTTTTTCAATATCTAAATTACATAAGAAATCTGTTCTTTTAATTTGAATTATTTGAACATCTTTTTTTGTAAAAGCATGTGCGTTTTGCGACATAAAAAAAATTGTTGAATATCGATTTAGGTAGTTAAGACTTTTAACAATATAAAAAAGAAGTTTTAAAAGAATTATTGCTTATTACTACTCTGAGTCGAATATTATAAATAGTAAGAATATTAAAAAAATATGTAAATAAATAAATCGAAATATAAAATTTTACACATTAATTTGTGGACGAAGAAGTTCCAGGAAGACACGATCGAGTGACTGAAATACTAGTCAAGAATACTTTACGTTGTACATCGAAACGTTACTTGGAAATATTTACTTCTGTGGAGGAAGGATTCGCTCTACCCACGTCTTTGGAAAGATAAAAAAAAACATACGTAACTAACTAATTAAACAAGCTGTTTCCCCAGAGGGGTGGGGTGTGAGGATGAACCGCCACATAATGGTGTCTTAGCGCATGGTCCTTGCTTCATTCGCATTCATGCATCGTCTCAAGCACACTCTTTGGTTATTCTGACTCATGACATAAGACGTACCAAGGAGCCAGTGAGACTATGGTATCCCCAATTGGGGTATGTTGTGATGCTGAAGGTATTGAGGAAGGGGATGAGATGGGGAACTACCTGGCTGTTCAGATCTGGTTACCAAATAAGGCTAAAGCCATTTCAAGTAACGTTTCGATTTTGAATTGTGGTTTTTCTCCAGGGCGAAACTGAGAGCATCTACCACTCTGCAACGTAATATGAGCGGCAAATATAATACATATTTTTTTAAATGAATAAATTGTGAAATAACAAAATTCAATCAAATAAAATTTACTTGTGAACCCCGGGATTCTTACCACTCAACTACGGAGACCGTCACGATCTTGTCACCGTTCTTCCGCTCCACATGTCAAAAACATCTAAAAGCCCCTTTTTTAATCGTGTTCATTATGCTTTCTTCAGTCATATAATCTTTCTTGTTCTCCACATTTGTAACACTGTCGTACACGGTTTTACCACACATACGTCTCAGTAGTCTCATTTCTACAGCATTCACTCCACTTTCATTCTTCCTCTGCCACTTCCATGCTTCACTGCCATACACCACCATTCCATTGTGGACTGCTAGTCTTGTTTCTTTGGACAACTTTTAGTAGAAACTAATGCTTCAAATTCTCCCGCATTCACTCTATGTCCTTGAAAAATACACGTGATTTCAGAATAGTTGCCTTGTACGCTGGAATAAGTCGTGTGTATAAGTTGTACAAAATCAATGATCCAAAAAATTGGTAATGAAAACGCTGTAACCGGGGCCAAGAGGAAAGTCGTGGAACTCACAATTTAATATAAAATGTTAAAAAAAAACAAACAATAAACATTTCGGTAAAGATTTTTATTAAATCTGCTAAGATAGAACTCAACAATGTTCATACCTTATCATATCTTTATTTCATATTGTGAGAAAGTTGTGCGTATAAGGAAAAATACTTTATCTTTCTTTCTTTCTTGATAAATATTTTTTGCTAGGAGATTTTTCTCGATAAAATCACGTTGACGAGAGAATCGGAAAATTCTTAGATATTTCCAGAAAACAGGAAACACGTTTTGGATAGTTATCGAAGAATTAGTTCAAATCTTACGGAAGTTCCATTTAAATTTTCTCGAATTAAAGCCATCTAGTTTTGAGAATATTGTATCATGTTAGTTACGGATTTGTTATAAATATGAAAAAAATTTCTACTTAACATTCAATTTCAAATTTATTCGCTGTTTTTGAAGTAAACATTTAAATCTAAGCTTGAAAGCTCCGTGTTCCCCCTCTCTAATACTGTTTATGTCTGAACATAATATAAAATAAGATAGAACGAGTTTTATGATGGTAGTTGCGGCACAGTGTGATACAATGGCTATTGACGATTCGTGACAAATACGGAACTATGTGACCCAACGAGAAAACTCAGGTAGCTTTTAAAAAGTACCCATCCCCTATTTTTTATTAAGTATTTATGTATTACATACTAACTTTGTATTACGGAACATTGATAATATTGGATTTTTATTTATTTATTTTCCATTACTGTTCTGACAGAAAACAATAACTCCAAAAACTTCTTGTCAACGATGTTGGGAAGAAACCCGTTTAATGCTAGGATAGTGTAGATAGATAGATGTGATAAATAATTTCCGGTCATCATGACGTTATGTAGCAGCCTCGATCCTCGGTCCAAATGGAGTATCTGGAATATATGCTCTTTTTTACGTAGGAATGAATACAAATATTTAAAATATCATCGTTGTATTTCAATTTCTCATTTTGTAAAAGGTTTTTTTTACCTATAAACGACGTTAAGGTAGAGAAGCACTGTTAAAGCAGCATTTTAGCAGTTCCCTTGAAAAAAACCTAGTCCAAGGAACGCGCCACCCGGTGCAGCCTGCTCTAATTGCGAACTGACATAATACAAAAAAAAAAGTCATATTATATAGTGAATATGCAGAAATATGGGCTAATGAAGTAAACACAGAGTAGGTGTAAGTAAACGTGGAAAAAAAGGAGAATTTAATAAATGCCTAAGGTGATTAAGGTTTGGCGAGATCAAGGCCAGGGGTGGCGCGAGTGGTACCCAAGAGAACACAGGGGCAGGAGAGCTACGGAGAAAAGAGGTAGAGGGTTATGGTGTTGGGTCAATGAGCGTTATGGAGAATATGCTTTGATGTGTTGTATAAAATGGGAAATATTTGGTAAAGGAGAGCTTTAGTGATTGTTGATTTTAGGGATTTACCACATTTAAAAAAATACATCTAACAATTAGTGTTTAAATAAAAATATTATTCTAGACATTAATGCATATATAATATTTATATATTAAAGGGCTGTTGGGCTTTTATAAACACAATATATGTCTTGCAATGATAGAGTAAAAATAGGAGTAGGTACATTAGTTAGTTAAAAATTACCAAAGTAATGAAAGAAACTTAAATTTAAAATAAACAATAATTTGTAGAACTCCATTTAATAAAAAATAAAAAATTACTTTGTAAGCAATAAATTTTGTCTATCCTTGACATACTTATTTTTTAGTATTCTGTATGTCCTGAAGAGGAAAGCTTCGCTTTCGAAATATGCTGATATGTACATACTAATAAAGTGGTGATTAGAAAGTAAATTCATTTATTAATAATGACGCCACAAAGTGAATACCAATCTTTTGAAGAAATTTTATTAAAATAAACACATTTCGAATACGTTCAGAACTAAGTATTTTTATTTTCATGCAGGACGAATACGTTTTGAATGTGTCGAAAATGTACCTAGGTATTGGCAGATCGGTGAAGACGCGACGGTGGTGAGTTACATGAATAGTTCGCGTTGCGGTTGTCACAGTGAAACAGATGGTGGGGTCGAGTAGATCTAATAGGAACACGTATATTTTTTTATAGCACTCAACATTTAAGGGCAGTCTATGAAGTTATTTAGTCATTTGAAAAGTATAAGAACATTTGTTTTCCGGGAAGGAAGTAGCTGAAGTTTTAGATTAGACATGAATGTTTTGTGGCTATTATTTACAGGTTGTCCCAACTTGTATTGAACATATCTGAGAAACTTCCCTGGGCATGTTATATAGGTTTTAATAAAAATAATAACGTGCAGTTCAAAAGTATCTTTACCATTACTTTACGGTTCTCATCGGTTTGATTAGGGCAAGCTTTCACATCGGCAGCAATAATTTTTTTGTTAGATAGCTGGCTTCCTTATAATATTTTTTTTACATAGGCCGCTTGAAAATATTGTCTTTCACTTAACTAACTAATTTAACATGTGGTGTGTCTAAACGCATAGCAGAAAATATGGATATTATGCTAAAATTATATATTTTTTTAATCAATGAACATAATATTAACAACTCTCAAAATGAAATATGACATAACCGAAAAGACAGAAAAGAAAAAGGTAACAGTAGCAACTGGGATTCGAACTAGAACTCAACCGGGGACTCGATGTTCTACTCCTAATAATAATAATAATAACACTTGGATAACTTGTATAGCGCCGTTTATGTGAAAAATCACATCAAGG
>JAHDVE020008459.1:0-27808 GCA_022606495.2 Halesus radiatus | reverse complement strand
TACGGTAGTTAATACAAAGTACAAAGGAGGTACTTACGGTAATGTGTGTTCCTGGCAAAATTAACAGTAATTTCTGTGTAATTTTAGGAGTTAACGCTATTAAGGAATGAACATGTGTTTGTGTGTACAGAATTACCGAGACCTTAACAAGAAGCTTAGGATGAGCAAATTATAGCATGCTTTCCTAGGATCTTCCCAAAATATTTCAATCAAACAAAACAAACCGCGATCCATACGTATCCATGGTCGAGGGGTAAGGCTCTCGACTACGAATCCGAAGGTCGCGGGTTCAAATCCCGGAGTGCGCAAGTAAATTTTATTTAATTAATTTGTGCTGTTTCACAATTAATTACTTAATAATATGTATATTTGCGCACGTTCCAGGGTGGAGGATACTTTCAGTATCGCCCTGGTGAAAGACCACAATTCAGAATTGAAACGTTGCTTGAAATGGCTTTTAGCCGTGTTTGGTGACCAGATCTGAATAGTCAGGTATTTTCCCACCTTCCTTTTCCCCTTCTCCTTCCCCTCCCCAATACCTTCAGCCTCACAACTTTCCCCAATTGGGAATGCCATAGCCTCACTGGCTCCAGACAGTTAGGAGCAGTTGGGACTCTTGTGCGGTATTCATATAAAAAAAGAACTACTCTGGGCTAAAAAAAACACCATACATGTTGCTAATAATTTAGGTATATTCCAAAGTTCTTAAAAATCAGTAATTTAATATCAAAAAATTTTGAAACCACCTGAATAAGGAAAAAAAATTCGCATTCGGCAATCAGACGAGATAAAGTGTTATAAGAGTTGAGTTAAAAAAGTTCGCAGAACTGACTAAAAAGCAATAGTTAGTAGGGTAATTTGTCTTAAATTAATTTCGTAAAATACCCCGATCGATGCAAACCTTCAAAAAACGTACGACAGTTTTATATCCGTTTAATCCGTTTTAAGTGAGAAGGCTCTTTAGCGAATTCATTTTTTATATCTCGTAAATCTCTTCCTGGCATGAACGATTTTCAATTGTGTGTAGAGATAAAAATTGGCGAGGGTCTGATCTGGTTACTTTGGGGCATGTAAAACTAATTGGTAGTCAATGAATTAATTTGGTGACTGTATCGATGAATGAGCCTGAGCATTGTGTTGATGGAACAGATTTTTATAAAAGTTGTATTCTGGGTTATTTTTCAAAAATGGCAGCTTGTAACTTGTCCATAAACTCACATTAATAATCTTTGTTAAGGAGATCCAATTCATAAAATTCAAACGAAATCACGCACTCCCTACGCAGATGGCAATAAGGTTGAAATTCCCGCTTAAAAATCATCGCCAAAATGCATGTTTTATTATATTTTGTGAAATTCGGGCACAAATATTGAAATTTTTTCCGATCATAATCCAAAGAACTTAATTCTACACATTATTCAATAAAACTATATCCAAAAGTGGGTTCGTAAGTAAGAGATTTCATGCTTCGAAGAATTTTTTAAAGACCTCACACTTAATTTTTATTAATAAAAAGACTCGTCAAAATGCCCGCTTAGGGCAAAGGCCAAGCTGTGTTCCATTCACAGCATTTAATTAAAGAGTGTATAATATTTGTAGGCGTTCAAATAATCACACAAAAACCAATGATTTTGATTTATTACGTATTGCGTATCCTTAATTATTGTTCCCTTTTTCATATAAAATTGAAATGAAAAAATTTGCAGCGGGATATAAAAAAAAACTGTAGCCAAATCTGAGAACTCACGTAGATCCGTAAGTAAACATAAACAACAACAAAACATAAATAAAATAACATAAATAAAACTGGAAGAATAAGTAGTGGGAGAGGACTAGAGGGAGGGGTGGGGACAAATAGTTAGGTAATAGCGTGAAGAAAAAATTTAGGAGGTGGCAAATTAAAATTGTAATTGTAAAAAAGATTTATTTACAGTATTGCTCATGTTTATACCTGAGCGTCATTTTAATTTTAGTATGCATTGTATAATGTTGAAGGCGAATGTTGATATAATTTCACATATTATTAAAAGACATTTGTTAAAACAAAGTATTTTATTATCAATTTTCTTAATGGTGCTACAAGACACGGACGACAAAATGTCGTCCAATGAACAAAAAATTGAAAAAATAAATTAGATTACAAGAATATAAAATTAAAGCAAATCAAAGAAACATGCGTTTCAAGAACCCGCTTGTTCAAATCAAGTATCATAATAGCACTATTGTTAGAATACGATTACAAAATCAGCACAATTACCAACGCAATTGTACTCAAATAATGTAATAATCAACACGCGTCAATGGGAATCATTCGTTCAGACCCGGTTATTTCACATTCTATATGTTATAACCTATGTAGTTACACAAATATTATAAACTGTAATTTAATAAGAAAATGTTTAAGATAACGTGAGGGGTTTACATCTACTAGAGACAGTAAAATTAAATATTTAAAAATGATTAAATCAATTTACGCGAAAGCATGTTTTCAGGTTTTCACGGCCAGAAGTATTTTCTTGAACAATTTTAGGGATATTATAAAGTCTTGCGCTTCCTCCTTCTTTAGCCAACGTTTCGGACAGCGTTACAGTGTCCACCATCAGGGCAGATGTGTAGATCGTGGTGTATTGTGTATTTATGTATGTAGAAGTGATACCGTGCTGCGTGCGTTAACTATTTTAGAGTCGGTATTTCAATATAATAATTATTATTATTGAAAAAAAAAATATTTACGAGACATTATAAAAGCATAAAACAACAAGAAATAATGTTAAACAAAGAAAACGCATGATATCAGAATAGACAAAATATAAAATAATAAACCGGTTATTAGCCAAGTGAACAGATGCGTCGGGATCCCACCCAAGCGTCGCGAGTTCAATCCTCTGGTAGCTAAGTCCAAAACCGTTGCGGGATTGCAGGATTTCAAATAATGTGTAGGGTAATTTATAACCTGGGAATATTTGCTTTTCTTCAAAAAATTCAAGTATATTCACACAAAAAACAATGCTTTTTTTTGTAATGCGGATTACAAATTTTTGGTTACGTTTATTTACAAAAACGCAACGACAAATTATTAAACATACCTTTCTCCACTTTAAAAATAATATTCGTATTTTAAATATTTTGTAAAAAATACAATGGAACGGTCAGAAAAAAATAATATTTCTGATTAATGCTAAGCCTATGTAAATTTATAAAATTTTTAATAAATGTTTTTCTATTTAAAAACATTATGTTTATCGTATTGCGTAATAATACTATCATTATTTTGATTGCGTAATAATACTATCTTCCCATCTGCCGTACTTTTTACATTATGAGGTTAATAACAAAAACAAGCTATGGCTACTGTTTTACCTTCAAATTTACGAAAGAAAACGAAAAACACATATTTATTAATTCTTGAGCAGTATTTACGTGAAACGTAAAATTTTGGTAGCCTAATTAAAAGTATGTTCCACGTGATCAAAATTTACATCCAGAAATATCTATTTTCCGACAGCAAAAACGTACAAAAAAATTAAGCCTACTCCACAGATCACGTAGTAGGAGGATCAGAAATTCATTATCAGTCGTGAGCTATATATTCAGAAAAGATCAGAATATTTTTTTGCACAGAAATGAGGATAATGTCCGAATGTTTCAACTTTTAAGGACGCTCAAAAGTTGACTGCTGAACTCACTACATAAAAAAATAATATATTATGGTATTTCTGTATGGGAAAACCCAATTGGATAACACTGATACCTCAAATATGGCTTCCTGAATTGATTTGAAAACTACGTACCGTAAAAGTGCATTGCTTTGATCCATTTTTATTCTATTTTTCTTTAACAAGTACTTCTTTTTCGTATTTTTAGTTAGGAAAAAAATATATAAAAAAGCTTTCTCAGAAAATTGGCATTTTTCATTTCTCAAAAGAAAACCAGGAAAATCTTTGGAAATCTGGGGCAAGCCGTCAATAGATAAGGTTACTTTGTCCCAGTCTGGAAAATCGCTTGTATTTTCAGGTACATTTGTAACTTGCTCTATCTGTAGAGCATGAGACCCTTAATCCCAGAGTCGTAGGTTCGTGCCCAACGTTAGACGCCAAATGTAACATATATTGTAAGGTGGGGCGCCAAACATTACGTAGGTTGTTACGTTCAAAGTAAAACGCACATTGGTAGCGCCTATATAATATAGCATATACTTACTTTGTGCGTCATCGTCTAACATACAACTGTAAAATAACCTTATTTCATCATTCCGAGATTTGAAGTAAAATATTATTATTAGAAACCAATATTTTGATGTAAATAAGGTTTAAAATTTTTACATACAAATATAAACGATTTACAATTAGACGAATTTGAAATTTTAGAAATCAGAAAAAGCGTTAATAGTGAATTAAATTTAAAAAATTATCAATTTTTTTTTTAAATAGGTATCTCTTGAGTTTTTTTTTCTTCATATTAATATTAATAATAAAAATAATTTCCTTTTTAACATATAACCTAAATTTGTTATTCAATTTACAGCAACTGTAAAAATATCATCTGCATACTTTAATTTTCTAATAAAACTGTGTTCATTGAAGTATGTTTTTCTGTATCTGTTTGTGGATAATTAGATAAATAATAAGAATTAAGATTTGTACAGCGCCCTTGAGGTGATTTTTCACAAAAACGGCGCTATACAAGTAATCCAATTATTATTATTATTATAATTTCTTATTAACATTTTGATTAATTACTTACCTACTTAAAACAATTTTTGTTTATGTTTATAATTTGTCTATTCTTTCATGATTGTGTTCTACGTTTATTTGACATTATTACTTTTTAGTATTCTATATATTCCTGTGAAGAAAGCATCGCTTTCGTAATTTTTAATTAATTTATTAATAATGATGCCACAAAATAACTAAAAATCTATTAAAAAAAAGTTTATTTTACTACTATCTGCTAATGTGTGTATTTTTAGAGTATATAATAAGAGAGGATAATTTATGTATTTTAGCGGGATATTTATTTAAAATTTATAAAATGTTTAATTATTATTTTTTTTAATTCGTTCAATGTTATTTAACACGAAGACGGAGACCAAATTACTGAGTTACGAGCTCGTATATTCAATGAGGCTCCAAACGTGTAACAGTTTAATGGCTTGTAAGGAATTAAAGTTTTTGTTGTTCTTAATATGAAGCATATTATTCACAATTTAATTTTTCATCCAAAACAATACGTAGATCTCTCCTTTCTGTGACTGTTTCTAAAGCCGGGTTGTTAATTGAATATTCAAATAATACGGTAGCGTAAAAATAATAATGGCCAGAGAGAGCTTCCCTCCTTTATTCCTCGCTTCTTATTCCCTTTACGTTCAAGTGTTTCCTTCTCACTACTTCTCGGTTACTCGCGCAGCTGCGACTCGACCGGGCTCCCCGGTCAAAATCTGTCGTAGAGTTCTGTTGTTAATCGCCATGTAGACGAGAATAGTAGAAATGGTAATTTTCCCTCTTACGTAAAAGAGTCTGGAATTTAATTCGTACGACGACAAACATGCTGTTTCCCTTTTAAATGTGTTCAAAACTGTTCTGTTTTATCAGCGCGGGGGAGTGCAATGTCAGAAATGCATTAGAAACCCGCTGCAGCGGGATTAAATCTGGTAGTTTCTTATAAATTCTGTAACTTTATAAGAAACATATAATAATAATATAAATTTTATAAATATAACTATTCGGTTTGGATAAACGTATTTAGGGAAGTACTAGAGAATAGTAAAATCCACAGCATTCAAAACGACTTTCTCAAATTCATAGACAACAAAACTGTCGTCCAGCGCTAAAAACATAATGTGGTGTCTATAAATATCATTTTTGTTACTTTAAATTATGAGAAAGTCAATTTTTTATGAATTTATCACATAACTTTCCTTACTATTTCCTCGTAAAACAGATTTTAAATTCCCCGCAACAGCTCTCTGAACTCTGACCTTTGCAGCAAGAAGGTCAAGCCGTGGGTTGTCATTGGTCACACGTATACTGTTACCATCGGACGTAACAGGGGTATGAATAACGGCACAACATTTTTCAAGAACATAAATGGCTGGTTTATTTCTAGCTTCAGGCAAGTTTATTAGGTAAAGAAATCTGTTAGTTTACTTAAAGCAGCTAAAAATCAAGAAATTTGCACAGGTTTTACTGTTCGAAGTTACTGGGTCAACGCAACTATATTCAGCTGGTAACGTCAATTCCATAATGAGCTAAGGAGTTTTCAAATATCCATTTAACTGTACATCGGTAGTTATGTACGAGAAAGAATAGTATTTAAACCCGGGCGAAGCCGGGTAGTAACCACTAGTAAAAATAAATTAGGATTTATGCAAATTGATTGCCAGTATCGAAATAAACTCCGTCTACGTCTAAAGGCTCTCGACTACGAACAGGAAGGTAGCGGGTTCAAACCCCGGCGTGCTCATGCAAATTTTATTTAATTAAATTGTGTTGTCACAAGTAATTCCTTAAAAATAATATAAAGTATATTTGCTGCACGCCCCACCAGAGTGGAAGATTCTCTCAGTATTGCCCTGGTGAAAGACGACCATACAAAACTGAAACGATGCTTGAAACGGCATTAGCCGTGTTTGGGGACCAGATATGAATAGCTAGGCACTTTCCCACCTTCCTCTTCCCCTCCACTACCTTTAGCCTCACAACATACACCCGACGGTTGGGAGAAGTTCGTGTGCGGTATTCACAAAAAATTATGAATTAGAAACCTAAAAAACGTATGGTTGTAAATTATAATGAAATTCACGATTTGGTTACAAATACTCTGTTGATGAAACTATCTGTTAGATAAAAAAACACATTCAAAGATCTATTCACATCTGCCAGCAACACACAGTGCGGAGCAGTACAGTACACAGACACGAGTATTCACATTACACCGTGCATCACAGCACAGAAGCGAGTACTGCTGTCAACTGAACTGTCAGCTGGGAGTTAGCGTCTGCCACAACATGTTATGGGATTTATAATCCTATTCCCATATTTATTATTATTTTATAACCTAAAGTCCCCGTCCAATTCAATCAACTTTTCGTTGTCCATCTACGTGGTTTTAGCAATATCTATGTCTATTGATGCCAAGATGGCGGTGCTAACGGTGATGTGTTCAAACTAACTGCGCAGGCGCAGACGTCACCAGCGGCCATCAGCGACGTCAAAATATACGGGTACGTTACACATATGTACGCCGTAATGTGAATGTGCTCATAGAGAATGTGAGCACCTAATATTGTCGTACGTGCACTGTACTGTGCTGCACTGCGCGGAGCTGGTAGATGTGAATAGATTCTTATATACCAATGTAACCAGAATTCAATTGTACCAAGAGAGCATTTAATCTAGTTCTAAAAGAACTTTATTATATAATTCATTCAAATGATATTAAAGTTCGATGAAGAAGAAAATCGGGGAAATCATAAAGGAACAGTTCTTCGGTGATATCGAAAAATGCTTTCAAAAAATACAACGCCAGGATTCGAACACGACAAACCACTGACAAAGGGGGATTTATGGAGTATTGTCAACCAAATAAATCCTGCATATATTTTTTTTTCATTTTGTAAAGATTTCCCGGTTGGTGGAATGCGTATGGAATTACTATGGGTGAAGAGTTACCCCTATTTGAAGCAACCCTTCCCGGAATACACAATACACAATAAACATCTACTCTCGGTGGGCGGGCACTCTTGACCTTTGAGCTAAAGAATTATCTGAGATTTCTCTCACAAAGAAAAACACAATTACGATTTATCCAACTGCGCCACCACTTAGAATGTCACTTGTATGAGAAATGTTAGCCTTTTTTTGATTCGTCAGGGATTACTTTATCTATTTTTGCTGATATATGGGGCAGTTCTAAAAGTTCGTAGAACTGACTAATAAGACGGTTAGAGTCAATTTTTCTATTTTTTATTTATCTATTTAATTTAATATTTTTTCTAATTAAATGTTCCGAGTGTCATTTTATATATATAATCACCTCTTCCCGTAGTATGTTGATCTAGTAAGATTTTAATGACCTATGTTGATCTACCTTTAACATCATTTATCTGGGCTCGGATGGAGCACAGTAGCTTAAAGTAAATCAAATTTAATAATATTATTATTAAGTTTTGAAAGTATTTTAGTTTTATAATGTTGTGACAGCTGTCTCGGCGTTCAAAGCCATTTTCAAACTGCTTTGAACGATGAAACAAATAAAATACAAGCAGAACATTACAATTGCATTATTCAAATTTATTTACTTTAAATTTTATTAAAAAGAAATTAAATGGAGTTCTACGAATCAAACACCATTAATAATTAATAAAATCATTATATTCGTTTAAAGTACGATTTCTCAAACTCTTTAAAATCGATGTTTTTCAACCTACAAATGTTTCACATGTCTGAAATCTCTTCCCAGCGTGGAATATTTTCAATTGTGGGTTGAGATACAAATTAGAGAGAGTTTTGTATGGTTATTTTGGGGTATAGGAAAACAACTGGAATTCAACAGTGTAAATTGATTTTGGTGACTATTGATCAGTGGCGAGCAGTACATAAAGCCCGAAAAACCTCGCCCATCATAAGAAAACTAACCATAAAAAGATATTTAAAAAAAGTAAAAAAATCTGATTAAAATGTATTTTTTCCGTGAATGTGGCAATGAACTAGTACACTGATTTATTCAGTTGACCACAACAATCAGCAGAAGATGATAATTAAATGGCCATTTTCAAAAATATTCAATAAACATTTACTTCATACCCCAACTTTAAAAATTACACGCAGCCCACCGTTGGTCATAAAGCAGTGCACGCCACTGGTATCGATAAATGAGCCGGAGCATTGTCGGGTTGGAACACACATTTTTGTGCGTTGCGTTCTAGGTTGTTTTTCAACAATGGAAGCTCGCGTTTTTCCTATGAGGTCACATTCTTGATGGCCTCCATGGTCGAGGGGTAAGGCTCTCGACCACGAATCCGAAGGTCGCGGGTTCAAATACTGGAGTGCTCAAGTAAATTTTATTTAATTAATTCATTTAAAAATAATATGTAATATATTTTCGCACGTTCCAGAGTAAAAGATACTCTCAGTATCGCCCTGGTGAAAGACCACCATTCAGAATTGAAACGTTGCTTTAAATGGCTTTTAGCCGTGTTTGGTGACCAGATCTGAATAGCCAGGTATTTCCCCACCTTCCTCTGCGCTTCTCCTTTCCCTCCCCAATACCTTCAGTCCCACAACATTCCTCAATTTGGGATGCCATAGTCTCACTGGCTCCAGACGGTTGGGAGCGGTTGGGACTCTTGTGGGGTATTCATATAAAAAAATATATTAAAAAAATCACAATCTTCATTGATTTTTCTTCCATTTATCATATAAATTTCAAAAAGAATTTCTTAATGATACCAAAAACTTATAAAATTGAACTGTTAATAACTCCTCCCTTTCTCCACGGTTCAGATTGCTATTTGAACATTATTTGTTAATAAAAAAATCAAAGGTCGCAAATCGATACAAAAACTTTTTTAGTACAGTCCATTGTCACTAAACACTCTTTGAAATTTGAGATTGATGCGTTTTTTTTTTTCAAAATCTGCATTTGCGGCACTCATCCCAACAATTTTGACAGGGCTAAATTACCAGTTAAAAAAAATATCTACCCTTTGTCGAAATGCCAAGCCTCTGCCATTTCATGCATACTCACTCACCGGTGAGTTAATACCACATCATACAAGAACATTTTCTGCAGTAACTGACGTCGAAGATCTGCCACTGCGGGGGTCATCTTCGATGGATGTTCTACTTCTTTTAAATTTAGCAATCCATTTTGTCACTATAATATGGACAGGTGAGAAGTCACTGTACACAATGAGCATATTTTCAAAAAAAAAAATTGGACATCGTTTTAGCCAAATTAAATAAGGGTGGAATTACAAAATAAAATAACTTGTTTAACTCTATAGAACACCGCCTATATGTCTGCTTGATGAACGTTTTGAACTCCCTTCGTATAATATGTTATGGCCTGGTAACACGCCTTCAATCAAAGTCAATAAATATTGAAATGTGCCAATCAAACTGACTGTTTCGGTGGGCTTTTTGGTTAGGACGTGATTAATTTGTAGGATAATACGAGGTACATATTATACCCAGCTGAAGGAATATGATACCAAATGCCCATAAAATTATTTTAGAATGATTTATTAAAACTAAGTGCATGTTGTATAGAGTTGGCTTTGGAAACGGGATTATTTTTTAACGAGATCTCACACGGGTTGCATCCACGAACTGCTTTCTTCTTTCGCTAGGAGTGCTATATGCCACAGATAACTGATAAAATGGGGGTTAGATTGTTGCCACCAGCCTAAAATTGGCAGGGAAATTATTCATGAACTGATCAAGCTGTCAAGAATGAAAATCAAAATTGGGACATAAGTGCAAAAATATAAGAGATTCTAGTACTGTATGGAATGTAACCAGATAATAAAGAAGAACAGAAGAAATGCGATGCGGGCATGTTTCGTGATCCAAAAATCTAGCATTCGAGTTTTAAAATTTCAAATACAATACAAAAACATCATCACTTAATTTCGATCAAATGGAATGGTAATATACAATGCAGGCAGTGTAACAGATACGGAGCGCTGTGTTCCCATTGGCTCTCACGGGACTAGAACCAAAAAGTCAAAGGTAACTTCCATTCAAATCTACGTGGAAATCATTTCTATAGTGTATTCTATATTATATGCATGGAACGAAGTAACCATAATAGTGCTCCCTCTCTAGACACGAGAATTTCTCAATTAAAAAGGTATTAATTTGAAAAAAAAATAAAAAACACTAAAAGGATTACACAAATAAAAACATTTTTAGTACTTACATACCTACTATTATTACCATGTAAACAACGTTGTTAGTTATATATAATAAATATCTTAAAATGTTTACGTTATGTTCAGAACACACTAAAAATCCACTGGAATAAAAGCTATATTATGATGGATAGTATAAAGCGTTTTTGTCAATTTATCATTGGCTTATGTTAAGCTGATAACTTAAATATAAGCCAAAGCGAATAAAAAACGACAAAGCGCCCTTTGAGGTGATATTTCACAAACAAAAATCTATAGTTTCAAAAACAGAAATACAGACTTTCAAATTTAAAAAAAAAATCGTAATAAGCGTTTTATGAGCTAAAAGGCTGATTGAAAAATGGCCAACATAGATATTTTATCGAACAACTAGAAGGGAAATGATCATGTTAACTTTCGAAATTGGTGATTGGTTAATTCATTAGTATAACGTTTCCTTCGCCAATTCCACTCGGCACGGCTTCCGTAGAGTTTTTCATTTGATTTTGAGTCGAAAGGTTTCGAGATTGATTCCCGCTGAAGTAGAAAACATTTATAAATTAACATAGACATACGAGTACAAGTATATGCACCAGTCTGAATCGTATGGTGTTAATTAAAAAGAAAAAAGGCATACATCCAGTACATTCAAGCAAATATTAGTATTCATCTAATTATACCAGAAGATGTGTCCAAAATAACGTAACGTAATAAATAAGTAATCTAATTTATTAGCAACTTGCATGCATTCGGAAGACTTGTCATTTCGTACAGAAGGATATGGGTCGATACGCGTTTATGCATGAACGTTTTTGGAACTGGAATTAATTGTTTTAAATAGTCAAAAGGAAAATTACCATAATTTACCAAAGGGAAGACGTTCAGTTAATCGTTTCAGACAAAGGGGGGTAAAAATCATTCCAACAAATATTGATTTTGCAATGAATCGCGACCAGCAGCGATATTTGAAGGTGCTAAGCTTAAGCGATAGAATCCCCGCCCTGACCAGGAAGTAGGGGTGATGATGGTGGATAGACGGATCAGCCACGCAAGTCTCACGTACCATAAGACCAACAACTGGCTGAGAGTTGGGTAAAATTTCATGACGTTACTGAAAGCGTGTCTAAACCAAAATGGGAATGAGTAATAGGAATGCCGAAGACAGTTATACACAAATAAGAACAAGGTGAGATCTCTAACAAGTGACACCAAAGAAAAACTTTTGACAACCAATCAGAATCAAAAGTGGCTTGAAATCCGAAAATAATCAGGTACATTCCAACCTTCTATTTTCGCACACAATATTATTCAAATAGTACGTCATAGACACACTGGCTTCGGGCAGATGAAACTCTGATGCGGCGTCGTGTAAACAACCACCGCATAGCTTACTGTCTACACACACATCTCGGTTGATAGTCGCAGAAGACCTGCTGTAGTGCGGCGCTCGCTATATGTGTTGTAGAGGCGGGATATTTTGTACAATGGTCCCGTGGTTGAATCATCTGCCGCCGCAGCCACCGGCCTAGATTCCCGGCGGTCCTTTGTTAAGATAATCAATTAGTCGGAAGTCTCCAGTTAACCGCAGATTCCGCGAATTGCGGGAAACGCTCACCACAGCCGTTCAGCGGCCGGGATGCTAATCCATCGAGACGCATCGATAGCACTCATAAAAGGGGAAATTGCAGTTCATGTTTAGATGTAAAAAAAAATGCAAAACGGAAACAGAACAATGAAACCAATTATTTTGGGTTGTGTTCCTGTAATCTATTGTGAAGTACGATTATTTTAATATTTTTGTATTTTCTTATCAGTTGCATTGGATGGTATTCTTGGTCGTGCATACGTTATCAGAAAAGAGGAGTTCTGGTGTCTGATAAGAAAGCCCCGATTCTTAATTTGGTAGGTTTATAATATTTAATTTGCTTCTGTGTATATATGATTAATATAATATTAACACAAGTTAAAAAAAATTAAAAAAGGTATTTATATTTCGAGATATTCAAATATACTATTTAATTATTACTGCCGAACTAACCAGCATGCAATTTCCAGAAATAAAAGACTTTTAAATGCCACACAATCCTGTTTGGTGTACTGGCACGCATTCATTACTCCATCCACATTCATACATCTAAACATTCATATCTTATAATACATACTCTTCTAGTATTCCGGCATTTCACAAGAGCAGACTCTAGAATTTGACTCATTTTATCGTCTCATTACTTCCGGAGACTCATCTGATTTGTTCTTCCCCGCTTGTGCGTCATATATTCTTCTCTTGATACTACTTCCTCTATTCATTATTTTTGCTTGTTCAAAACAAGATAGTTACCCTTCCTTAATTTCGTCTTTTTCACTTACACAACATCTGTAGCAAACCTAGAATAAATGATTTTAAGGAATTAAATTTTTACTGCATCCGGTCTCCTATCGCCCTTGCTTTTTCAGTTCCATGTTTTGATAGGAGAACTCCATTGCGGGCTGTCAGCCTGGCATCCTATGACTTTTTATTACCGACTACTGCCTTCAAAGCCTCTATAAATTGAATTTCCTACATTCAACGTAGTGTCAAAGGACTGCTATCTCCCTTGAACCTATTTCCTGTGTAGGTACCAACTCAAACTCATCCATTTGATTCAAGGATTCACCGTTCGCCACTTTATAACAAACTTTATAATATTTTTGTAGGTACCCATCATCTCTTTCAAATAAAATGACTTTAGACGTACTTACATTCATAAAATCATTTTGATAGATCGCCCAATGGTTCGTCCTGTTGGAAGCTTTTTCGGTAGCGCCATCGCGTGCCGACTAATTTCTATGCAATATGAAAGAGAAAGAAATAATCTTTATTTTCGTTCAAATTTGAAACCTAAGCTGGATAGAATAACGGAGCTATAAAATAAAAAAGGTGCCTCCTTCAATAACTTTGAAATGCAATATTATAGAATATTCGTTTAGCTAAAACGAAGCGGACCAATCAAATTCTTGATTGTTTTCTTAATTGATCATTTACCATTGCCTGTCAGAAAGGTTCCGCAGCTGTAAACCTGCTTAGTAACGTGGCAACCGTTTTCCATTCCAATAATTTTCTAGTTCCGAGAACTTTCTGCTGGAAAAATATTATTTTTTCAAGCGATTGACTTCCAGCAAGTTTATTTTCTTGCAGCGAAAGTAAAAATGAAGCAACAGTGTTACGATCCACAATCAAAGATTTATCGAAAAAGCACGGCGATTTATTTGTATTACGCGCCGAAGACGTTATTCCTTTCAATTGAAATTGATTCCTAACTGGTTTTGTTTACCCTGTGAAAGTTTTAAAAGCTCAAATAATATATGAAATATTTAACAAGGAATTTGCGTGATTTTTAAACAAAGCGCTACGCGAAATATCATGAATGGTATATCAGGTTTATTAAACAAATTTGTAGTTGTGTACCTTAGAAGTCAAAGGTCGGGTGGGTGCTCCACCTTTTTTTACGAAAATGATACATCATATACATGAGAGAATTCTGTTTTTGATGTATTCAAAACTATGACTGTCCTACGACACCATTTAACGAAATCAGGCCATGTTAGGTCGGATGTCAACATAGAAGTGTTCTGTTGTCCTGAAACTTACTCTAAGCTTGATACCAAAAAAATTATAAGACAAATTTTACCATCGAATGCGACCTAATACGAAATGATTATTCAATTTTTTCCTCTTTCCTTAAACATTTAAAAAAAATGATTCACGGAACTTTGACTTCTAAAGAAATTAGTTTAATTTTCATACTTAAGTATATAATGTTACTGACACATGAGTAGTGTACAAATTTATTTTAGAAACATAATTCATCTTTTTTCAAATCCACGTCTAAATGTGCTTTGAGGCGTTCTAAAATATTTTGAATTTTTCTGAAACCATGAAGATTCAGAAAAAAATAAACACAGCAAATAAAATATTCACGATTTCAACGCCGTAGTAAATTTTCTCTTTAAAAAAAAGTTTGTTAAATCAGACCTAAAAATTTATTAAACTTTTCATAATCAAATAGAGTAAAGCCGCATAAATATGGTTTATTTTTCATTATAACGTGACCCTGAAACTGAAAGGGTGAGGAATGGTTAAACCTTTAGCATTAATACATAAAGGGATCTTTTTGCATTCCAGGAAATGGAATGAAAAAAGGCAAATAAAAAATAAAAGCACGTGATCAGTTTCACGTTTTTTTTTCAAACTTTTTGGATATGGAAATACATAGGTATTTGATATCTTTGTAGTATAATGGTATACCAAAAATGTATTCTTTACGGATATTTAGTATACACGTAGCAAAAGGAACTGTCACATTTATCATAAAATATTTGTGAAATATTATAATGATAAGTCAGATATTCGAAAATTGAGAATAAGCATTCGGGCGCCTGACTTTCCTTTATCTTGGCAATTCCTTTTTCATTTCCGAAGAGGAAATAACGTCCACATTATTGGCAGATTATATTATCTTAAGAACGACTTAATTCGGTGTAAGTCTTTAGGGAACATCTGAAAATTAACAAAAAGAGAAACTCCACCCAAGGCTTAAAATTCCTGTGATTTTGATTTTAACCATTGTTTCCATAAATTTTATCATTTCAAAATTAAATTATGGATTTAATTGTTAAGAAATAAATTAGCATCAACCTACTTCCACAACAATTTTTTGATCCCAGGAGAAATTCTGATTTTGTTGTGAATTTTTCATCTAAGGTGAGATGTTAATATTAAACAGCATAATTTCCTACTGGGTATATCCAAATATATATACGTGCGTGACATTTTCAAAATAGGAACTGAATTACGCCATTTTCAGTTACAGTTTCCTTTTTGCCATTACAGGGATAGGCAGAGAAGATAGACCGCCATACAAGTCCGTATTGGCAGACACTCCTTGCTTCATTCTTGTACATTGATATATAAATGTGGATGTGGTCCCACGTTTAGGCGTCAGTGTAAGAAGGGGAGAAGGACGCGTTGGGTGCTAGTGTAAAGAAGGCAGTTTAACTGACCTCGAGGCCAGAAGCAGGCTGATCTCAGGTTCCATCAGGTTAGCTCAATTGGTAGAGGCATCACAACTCTGTCTCATGTCGTAGGTCGGCCGCAGCATTATATTCCGATATCGGAAGGTAACTAGCTACCAGTGAAAAGAGGCGTGCTTTCTGGACAGGGTATATTACAGGGGAAACATTTACAGGTAATTACATACGGGATTCACAACAAGGCGCAGTATCTAACCTAATCTGAGGCTTGATAATCTCTCTCTCTAGTGAATCTCAAATCCAGCATGATATTCAAAAGGGCACAGTTATTACAGCACATAAAAGAGGATGAAGCAATTCTGCTTACATGAGGTGGTCAGCGACAGGACTCACGATCCCTTCAGCGTAAAAAGGTGAGATCTAGGGACTCTGTATTTCACACGAACGACGTCAGACAGGACACAGCTAGTTAGGGCACCGGTCACTGGCTTTAATATTTTGGTTCAATGCAAAGATTATAAGTTACAACGTACAGATGTAATTGGCGGCGGCCACGTGCCCAAGGCACGCCGCACGCGCCTGACGACTCTGCGTCTGGGATCGTAATGGCGGGCGTTTGCTCAGTGCGAGCCCACGCCGCAATGTCCTGTACGCCTGTTTCGCCGGCAAAAACAATGATGGCCGGCCGGAAACGTATCGCTATTGGTCGAGAGCGTGAAGTTTAGCAACCAGCGGCTAGATGTATCTTTATTTAACTAGCGGCTAAGCGCCCTTGAGGTGATTTTTCACAAAAACGGCGCTATACAAATCATCCAAGTATTATTATTATTATCTTGTTACATAACAACACGTTTTCTGTTATTTGGACTCTTAACGGGATGACTATTTTGATTAGATATTTGTTATATGTAATTTTTTTTATTATCTAAAAACAAAACTTCTCAGTTTTCATCTTCGCAAGCCGAGATACATTCCGTGAATTTTATTTTCACTAGAATACATATAAAAGAGCTAGATAAAACGTAACTTGAAAATAACGTTGGCTTTTGGTCAACCGTTTAACACCGGTGAAGCAAGATAGATGACGAGTGCTATTAAGGACATTAGGGTTATTTCAATATATTCGGTTTAATATAAGGAACATTATGGCTGGATATTAATGGGTGCTCACCGCGCAATAAAGTACTATAAATAAATATTACGGAAACAGGGGTAGGTGCGTAATATTTATTCCAAACATTTACTAACCAGGATTAATCAAATTTTAAGAGATTTATTTTATGGAGGAATTTGTGGTCATTTGCGCAAAATTGCCGTAGATGAAGAAAATGAGGTTCAGTTCAATTAAATCAAATTTTAATTAAATACGATCTTACGTATTTATAGAAATTGATTTCCATTTCCATACCAATAGTTAAAACAATATATGAAAAAATAAAATAAAAATAAAACAGATTGTTACGTGAATTTCTATAGAAGGAAGGAAGTAAAAGATTTATTTACACATATCGTCGCCCACAACACAAAAAGCCGTATCTCATATTTAGCAAATTTCCAGGAGAGCCAAACAACTGTTCTTTTTTGCAGGATTCTTAAAAATTTTATTACATGTATCGCTAATGGGGTAAAGAAAAATGCTTAATTAAAAGGTCAAATTACCAACCAATCGACAATGTCAGTGGGAGCCTAACACCTTAATCTATGTAATGTCGAGAGACGAATCATTTCATTCATTTTAGATATATACACTTTTCTATAAATCCATACAACCCTTTAAGTGCATTTTCCTAAAAATAACAATGAAAACACACAAATAATATTAATATATGTGACAGCTTACCCTTTTTTCTGACACCAATAATGTCTTTTTTTTCTTAAACGTCTCTGTCTAGCATTACCATAATTGGTCGCGCTATATTGATAAGGGAAACATGTAGGTAATTGCTTAGTAGCGATGAATAGTAAACCTTAATATCAATCCCTTTCTACTACCTAATTCTATCCTAGGAGATAACTATCTGCCGAAATTCAGTAATTTATACACGGGAGTGTCGGGAGAGAAAAGGAAACTGTAACGGGATACTGGTGACAATTAAAGTTAAAGTCGAAGAGCAAAGGAGCTGTAACGGGGTAAGTTCCTTTCCACACCTTTTTTCCCATTTGAGCTTTCTTATCTCATGTTCCACAGGCTTAAGAGGAACGGCTGCGCTACCTGTTTCATACATAACTTAATTTTGGATTAGAGGCTAAAATACCCATCCAAACTGAATGATATATATATATATTTTTTTTAAATTAAAGGTTTAGTAAATATCTAGCACGGATGAGAAGTATTTTATTTATTTTTGTTTTAAATTATGAAGAATATGCCATTAAAAAAATCATAATTTTAGAGGCTAAAACTATAAAAACAAAACATTTGAAAAAAAATCGTTTTTTCGGCTCGATACTTTAAATTATGTACGACAAATTTGTGTTCCAACGTAAATTGGTAGTTTTTAATATAATTTAAAGTCCACCATAATGCTTATTTTAATATTTTTTTGAAATTTTTTACTTATTTTATTATATTTTAAAATTAGATGGAAATAAAATTTTATCGCCGTTAGCCCCCAAATAATTTACACGTTACTTAGTACGCAAACAGCCTATTGAAGGCCCAGCTCCTACCCCCACCTCTTTATCAACACGCGTGCTTCGCCCTAGACTATTAAAATGATTAGCACTCAGGTCTTGACTTCTGGATTGGACGGACATGCGCCAACGATCAGTTCAAAACAAAACTCAAGACATAAGGCCTCTGAAGATGGACAGTGTGATTTTTCCGAAACGTCGGGAGTTAAAAGGTCCTTCTAAGGACTACATTACGCGGGTAAACCGAGAAAATTATTATATATATATATATGTAGAATATATGTTTTTCTATTGATTTCGTTTTTTTATCCAAGTTGTTATCTTGGACATATAAAGAAAATGGAAAAGTTGTGGGATGTTAGAGAACATTACCGATATTTTTTTTATAAATGCGATTGTTTAAGAGGATGATAATGCGAATAATTTCTTTAATTAAGAAATATGATTACTGCTGTTTTAAATTCATTATTAAAACTTTCTTTTCGCATAAATCGTGTATTGCTCAATGCCTGATATTCCGTCAAACCTAACATTTATTTATTTAGCACATAATTTAAATAGGTGTAATTTCGTACATACGTAATTCCGTCCGTGCGTAATTCTGAGAGTGGTAAGTGAAATTGGCGCCTGTGTAATATCGTCCTGACACCGTTAAATATGTGGCTACGTGAGATTACACATGCGGAATGAGGTAAGAATGGATGAAAAAAAAGTTATGAAAAAGACCTCGTATCTTGAAAAGTAAACAAACTGCCGCGTTTGGCACGTGCAAATAATATTTCTACTGTTTCGGTGTAAATTATGTACTCCAAGGCTTTCCACCTTTCATAAACACCACACTCAGAATCTACGAAAGAAAATTAGCTTCAGACTGTCAACGACTTGTATGTGTATTTAACGAGAATAGGTAGTTATTTTTTATTACTCGGAAACATTTCGTCAACTACTAGGTAAGTACTACTACTTAAACGTTCCACAGCAGACGTCTCCCATCGCTTGGTATCGCAGTACCTATGTATTTTGACTGGTGTCATTCCCAGCCTGTGAAGTTTGTAGATGGTCCCTGCCCGTATTACCGCAACTTTGCATTTCGGCCGAGCTTTCTACGTACTACGTTCTGGTAGGTTTACCCCGCAATCCGCAATTCTATTTGCACAACTTTGAAAATGGTTTCTTAGCAAAACTTATCGGCGCCCTCTGAAAGTTGACTATTAATCTCAGGCACTT
Organism: Halesus radiatus; assembly: GCA_022606495.2. Classification (NCBI taxonomy): domain Eukaryota; kingdom Metazoa; phylum Arthropoda; class Insecta; order Trichoptera; family Limnephilidae; genus Halesus; species Halesus radiatus. The sequence continues at coordinate 8,043 of JAHDVE020008459.1, read as the reverse complement.
ACATGCTTCACATATTTATAAATGGTGTCCGGAAACTCGTGGTACAAGCGTGAATCTACGTCACATCTTGAGGCGATTTAGTGAAAAAACTTTTTTTGATTTGAACTTTCGTTTTCGAGTTAATCGAGTTTGAAGTTGGAAATTTTAGGTTAAATTTGAATAAAATCGGTCGCTACGGGATTTAGCTGTTTACAGTATTTTAAAATTCATCGAAGCATAGATCTGACTCTAAAAGATTTTTTAAACATTTAGTTACAGAAAAATAAGGAATGTGAAAAAAAAAGGCTCAGATAGAAATTTTGTCAAGACCTCTACGTGATCTACGTGATGTAACAGATTAACAAAATTCCCGATTGTACTACTTGTTTTCGGACACCGCACATTCGAGAAAAATTACAGAAAGTCTGTTAAAAAAATGTACGTATGTGCGAACTTATTCCCGGCTACAAAAAAATGTTCAGGGAACATTCATGACGTTTAATTTTCAGAAAAAAGTATTTCCGGGAAAATGAAGAAGAAATATCCAGGAAACGATTTTATTAAAGATAATTATTTTTCAGGTCTGATGATATTTAAGGCTCAACTTTTGAAGATTGTCTCGGTTTTCGGAACGTAAATATTAATTATGTTTTGATGAAACGAATGCTTATTTGAAGACCAGATTTTCATTCGAATTTTCAAGATTACAGCAAGTTTTTGAAAAAAATAAATTATTTTATGTTTGATTGTCCATGTTTAAAACCGCAATATTTAATGCACCGAGTAAATAATTATATGAAATTGTATAAAATATACCCACGTTGTTCGCAGTTAGTGATTTTATGAGATAAATCATATGGGAACATTAATCACCACCAAATAAGGAAAGTATTATTATGATTGATTTTTGGGTATTATGTCATATCATGCTTCATCCTATTTAGCCAACTTTTCAGACGTTTTGTTGGTTAAAGACAACCAACAAATAACTATAACAGGAAAATAAATATATATTTTTTAAGATTTTCTATCGGTTACAAGTCTCCCCATAGAAACTCTAATAAAAAGTATTTACGTTCAGCAAATATGTGAAATTGCCCAGGACAATTTTTTTCATTTCAAATTTATGGGATTTAAAAAAAAATTAAGTGCTTCGACACACCTCGCAGCAGGGGTAACTAGGCGTAACGGCCAAGAAGGATTCGTACATTTTTTATGAAATATTTAACGACGGCGTTAGATCTGCGATATGTAGCTTTAAAGCTCCCTCTAACTTTTAGCACTGTAACGGTTTTAGGATTTAGGTCCGAGGACCTCAAAATAGTTCCGATAAATTAAATCCATGACAAGGGTTTCGCGTCCAATAGAAGATTTATCCATTACAGGGTTTTAATCCTCGCCTGGGCTATGATTGTATTTTAGTCTATTTATGAATGATTACCGCGTTATTTCGGCAATAATATTCTAATGGGCGTTAGATTCTAATATATTGGCTGAATATTATCATAAACAAATGGACCAGTTATAATGGGTACAGAATTAAAACCACATATTGCACAGATAATATTTTAACTACCATATTTGGTTTATAAAGGCGATATCATAGCCTCAGAATATAGTATAGCACCAGATATTAAAGTTAGGCCACGTTTTGTCCCATCACGAGTAAGCGTGCTTCATCTTAGTAAAGTACAAAGTTTTAGCGACATCTTCAAAGACTCAATGATAAACAAATGAGACAGAATAAATATAATAAAAGACCTCAAAATACGTTACTTATTATTCAAATTTAACGTTACGGAAATGTGTTGTTTTTCAGGTTTTTTTTAATTATTATATGTTCTGTTGCAGAGAATGGGAATTTAGATGTTTTCGATGCTGAGGTTAATAAGGTAAAAAATTAACAATTGAATATAGTTGATACTATTTTAACTGTAAATGTGTATTAGATGAAGATTTAAAAAATATATATTTTAAAGAGTGAGACAAAAAGGGTAATCTTACTCATCATAAACAAAAAAAACGTAAAATCAATATTTTTAAATTTAAAAAAAAACTGAAACTTTTACAAAAAATTTATTGCTTTCGATCGCAATGTCCTTCGTTTTTTTGAAAGTCGGAGTTTTTTCAATCCGCAAATCCCGAAAACGTTTATTATATTTCCATAACAAAGGGGGTTTTTAGCTTCCAATTTAATACAGACGGCTTTAGAAACCTAAAATCTTGGGGTCCTTTAAAAGTTAAAAAAGATTTTGCTTTGCATTCGTTTTAAAGGGGTATGAATCAGTTTTAGGTATACGAATTACATCATCCATTTTTCCATTTTAAATCCACATTTTCAGTAACCATGGTAACATAAATGTATGTTTAATATTATTGAAGTGGCCTAACAAGATAACCAGGGGCCCGATTCCGGTAATTTTTAAGTATGCGTCATTGACTTTATCCTTAGGCTTAAAGACTTTTTGCTTAACTGTGGTTCCGGTTTTTTTGGATGACAGCTGTCATTCAGCGAAAGAGATTCCTTAAAAATATCGATATTTGCGTTGTTTTGTGTTGTTGACTTTAAACATTAATATTGAATTATTTGTAGCATCACAATGCAATTAAAATAACCGAATTAACGAAATTGCGATGTTCGTAAAGTACTTATACCAAAAACCCGAAATGAAAGATAAAAGTTATTTGACTACACCTGTAAAGTAAGTAATAATGGTACATGTGTTGTGTAAGTGTGTGTTGCACCTACAATTTTTAATAATACTGTGATAATTAAACAACAAAGTCCGTTAAAAAAGTATTGTCATTGAAATGGAATCGGAACCGCAGTTAAGCAAAATGTCTTTAACAGCAAGGATAATGACATTTCCTTATCCTTAAAAGAACCGGAATAGGACGCCTGACGTCACTCCATATTATTCTAGGGTCTGCTACAAATTGAGAATTGGTTGCTTGTGAATTAGGGGAATTAAAAAAAACGACCATCTTGGATATATTATTGACAACATCACCTCTTAAAAGGTGAATCACATGAATGAGGCGGTTAGAATCTTAAGAAACTTCCTAATAATTGTCCTAATAATAATTATTTCACAATTTATTCATTTAAAATAATATGTAGTATATTTGCGGCACGTTCCAGAGCGGTAGATACTGCCGCATCGCCCTGGTGAAATACTACCATTCAGAATGGAAACATTGCTTGAAATGGATTTAGCCGAGTTTGGTGACCAGATCTAAATAGCCAGGTACTTCCACACGTTTTTTATTCCCATCTCCTTCCCATCCTCGATACCTTCAGCCTCACAAAATACCCCGATTGGAGATGCCATAGTCTCACTGGCTCCAGACAGTTGGGAGCAGTTGGGGCTCACACAATTAAAAAAAATGTAACCAATAATCGATAGCACAAGCATAGTATTTCTTGCGAAACTTCACACGAAGCGTAGAGCTGAAACGATTGTCACTCCTCAATATCCTCCAAGAATGCCAATTGAAAAACCGAGTTTATAGTTAGCAGTTGCTAATAATAGGCATCTATAACTCAAGCAATTGCGTGCAATCACATGTGACCAGGTAAAAGAAAAAGAAAATATTCCTACGGCAAAATTATTCTAGAAACGAATTTATCGGCGGTAGGCGGAAATATTACCTATTACTTGCAGAAAGCACGAAAAAAGCCCATTTCGTTTCCATCACGACCAGCTATCGACTGCCTCTACGTTTCACTACTTCACACTATATGACTTATGTCAGCTATGTATATGCAAAAGCACGGTAACTGACTTCTATTTATTTTTTCCAAACGAGTTAATATAGGATCACACAAGCGACAAGTATCAGAATTTGATAGCTGGCAGGTGACTGCCAGTTAGCAATGTTAAATTAATTTTTTTCCTACATGTCGGTGGTGCAACTCTAGTATTTTTAATTTCGATAGTAAGCAAGCTTTTTTAAATTTTCTTATTCATTTATATACACGTCGATATGTAATTGCGCATTATATCCGAGTACAATTAATGTCATCTGGGACGGTGGTAAAACACAATGTACCCACGAACCATATAGCCAGTCACCAGTATACCGTGTTGCCGACAAGACCTCCAATAATTCACTGCAACACTTTGAACTTTCCGATTAATTGATACAACTTTGTCTTAACATTAGACCATGGGTTTATCTTAAATAGTTATAGCAGTAAATAAAGGCCTAACTCTACACATAGTATCATTACCGCACATTGTTATTATATTTTTCTGCTTCACTTTAATAAATCATTTAAATAACGTTCAACCATAAATGCGTACATCTCAAACATAAATGCTATCCATCTAAATAAAATACATGTAATTTTTTTATCTATTATAAATAATATAGTTTGTATTCTGTATATTCCTGATGAGGAAAGCATCGCTTTCGAAACATGTTGATATGTACATATTAAATAAAGTGTGATTACAAAGTAATTTTTAATTAATTTAATAAAGTCTGTTTTGATATTGCGAAGTAAATAATTATCTCCTTTGCAGTGCAGAGTATGGTTAGTTCTAGTAAAGGTAGACTTAGGCAAAAAGCGTTTCTATGTTTACTAACGAGTATTACATTACCCCCTTGAATCGTTAACATCTATTCTTCGTTTCAATACATTCGAGATGGATGCTATTATTCAAGTACGAGAATTGAAATGAATAAAGCTTGTGACTGATGTTTCTCGGTTCTCATGCCAAGTCCCAGTCGCTTTTCGGAAAATGTTGCATCAAACGACGATAAATGCCAAACTAATGAGATTGCCAAAACAGAAGAAAAATTGCAAGCACACAAAATCGTTCAAAGAAATAAATCAAATTAAAGGGCAGCACTCCAAAATGGCCCTAAATATCACTTTGCTGGTTGATAACTCAAGCAATATCACAAATGATTTATCTGAGTTAGGAAAATGTATGGGGTTTCAAAAGACAAAAATCCTCAAACTTTAAATTCTGTAAAATACATCCCAAAATGTCTTAAAATTGGTGGAGTTTGAAAACCAGAGAAAGTAGTTTGATTTTTTTAAAATAAAATTGCAGTATGTATATTATATAGAATTTAGAAGATTACAGTTTGTGGATTATTGTCTTTTGAAAACATACGTATTTTTTCTAATTACTAGTATAAAAATAATTTATATTAAATGAATTAAAAAAATATACTTTGTATTCACCAATTTATTATTATATACTGATATCTACATGTTTCGAAAGCGATGCTTTCTTCATCAGGAATATGTAGAATATTAAAAATAATAATGTCAAGTAGAGACAAATGATAAAAATTAGAACACAATAACGTAAAAATAGACAAATTATAAACATAAACAAAAATTGATTAAAGTAGGTAAGTAATTAATCAAAAATGTTAATAAAAAAATAATATAAAACATTGAATAATAAATTTATATTAGAAATTAAAAAAAAAAAAACAAAAAAACTATCTTTATAATTAATATTAACATAAAAATAAATTCAAGAGACAGCTATTTTATTTAAATATTTCATTATTTATTAAATTTAATTCACTATTAACGCTTTTTCCGATTTCTAAAATTAATAAAGTGAATACAAAGCATATTTTAAAATTAATTTATTAATAATGATGCCACAAAGTAAACACCAATCGTTTGAAGAAAATTTAATTTATATTATTTACGAGTCTTAACTAACGTTCAAGTTTAAGTCTTAACAACATAAACTGGTTTTAAATCTGTGTAATTTTAGTCTGTTCACGTTTTCAAAATCCAAAAATAGATACACCTTTTAGAAAACTATCTGAAAACTTGGAAAAACCCACTGCTTCAAACACGAATGATGGTTCAAATATCCCAAAAGTGAACAAGTTTGAACAGCTTTTAGCAGTGCTTATATTCTGCAACTTGTGTCTGAAGTTGCTTGAATTATTTGCTATCGAATGTGGTAGGTGCCGGGCGGGTAGCAGTGGCGTGCAATCCATACAGGCTGAAAAACTGTGCCTACCTCAAGGAAAATGAAAACCCTTAAAAGAAAATAGACAACAAAAAACACGAATTTTCGTTTGAAATAATTTTTTTCATTAGTTTTGCGAAACTTTTTTTATGTCACAATCATTTTACATCAATAAATAGTTTTCCTTTGACGATTTTATACTTTTTAGTTAGAGCCTACCATTGGCCATACATTTGACTTCCTCAATCGATTTTATTGACGGGATAACTAACTAACTAATTATATATTCTCCTTACACTCCTTTCTTCGTTCATTCGCCCTAAATGGCCAAACTATCTAAGGATCCCTTTCTTAATCTTGCTCACTATGCTTATATCAGCCTTCCATTATTCACAAATCTCAACATTTTTCACACGATCATACATGGTTTTACAACACATTCGTCTCAGAGATCTCATTTCGACGGCATTCAGTCTACTTTTATCCTTCCTCTGCCAATTCCACGCCTCACTGCCATACATCAAGGTTGGTATCAGCACTCCATTGTAGAATGCTAGCTTCACTTCTTTGGACAACTTTCTGTTAGCGCCAACCGCGTTCAGTCCTCCGTTAATGAAGTTTCCTGCATTCACCCTTGACGGGATACATAACGCAAAGCCATGGATCCGCATATTGCTTTCAGTAAAGCTGTAAAACACATCGCATTCACTGCTAGTAATGTTTTGTACCCGCTAGTAGCCGAGGTTGAAAAACTACACGCAGCGTACCTTTGGACATTGCACGCCACTGGGAGGTAGTAAGCAGCTTGCGGGGGTGGGAATACGGCAACGAGTAAGCGAGCGAGAAATGGAGAGAATTGATAAATCAAAAGCACTTTATACCGCCAAAACAACGCCCTTCGAATTATAAAGTGGATTTCCAATAGCTCTCCCAGTTACCGGAATGTAACTCAATATGTCGAGAAGGGATATAGATATTTCGAAATAAATAAATAAAACACAACAGAAAGCTAAAAAGCTTTCAGATATAGCGTTAAAAAATATTCCTATGTAATATAATAAATATGTAGCGAAGTAAAAAAATATACTGACATAGCGACTTAAATAATAAGGTTAGGCAACTTCTCGTATTGGTTTTTTAAAGGCACGTGGCGGCAGGTGATTATTTATGCTAGAGGGTTAAAATTTATGAAAAACTATTTCTGTAGACGAAAAAAATAATACTTTATGGAATCATTTTCAATTTAATTATTAAAAATTATTTTGTTTAAGCCACTATTTAATAAATAAATATCTACATATTTCAAAATCAATGGTTCCTTCGTCGGGATACAACGTATGATGAGTGATGAAAGAAGGTAATTAATTGGATACTAATGTAATATTTAATTATTTTGTATACTTAAAAAATTATTATACAAAATAAACAAAAATAATATAAGATAATTATTATTATACCATTTTATACAGCTAATAATTTGTGGTTTTTTGTTATAAAAATTAAATAAATTCACTTAGTATAATTACATTTATCAGTGAAGAAGGAGCGGTGATTCCGAAACCGGTAGGAAAAATATTCAATTCATTAAAGTGGTGTCATATTAAGTGAAATTATTTTATTAATTTAATCATTATTGTACTTATATTTGAAAACAGAAATTCATAAAAAATTAAGGAACAATTATTTTTATGTTGATGCCTTATTTCTTCCTTAATTTTGTTTGAATTTCTAGTTTCTAATAAATGATGTATTCGGCGGATTTATTAATTGAAAGTCTTTAATATGAATTGTAATTTATTAATTGAAACTCTTTAATTTGAATTGTAATTTATTAAATGAAACTCTTTCATTTGAATTATATTTTATTAAATGAAACTCTTTCATTTGAATTGTAATTTATTAATTGAAACTCTTTAATTTGAATTGGAATTTATTAATTGAAACTCTTCAATTTGAATTGTAATTTATTAAATGAAACTCTTTAATTTGAATTGTAATTTATTAATTAAAACTCTTTAATTTGAATTGGAATTTATTAAATGAAACTCTTTAATATGAATTGTAATTTACTAATTGAAAGTCTTTTATTTGAATTGTAATTTATTAA
>JAHDVE020008458.1:0-30224 GCA_022606495.2 Halesus radiatus | reverse complement strand
CCAACCGGACCTACGTCGTCTCCTAGTGGATCAACTCCAACCCCATCGCCACCTACTCAAACTACGTTAACCGGACCTACGTCGTCTCCTAGTGGATCAACTCCAACCCCATCGCCACCTACTCAAACTACGCCAACCGGACCTACGTCTTCTCCTAGTGGATCAACTCCAACCCCATCGCCACCTACTCAAACTACACCAACGGGACCTACTTCGTCTCCTTCAAGCGGATCAACTCCAACCCCATCGCCACCTACTCAAACTACACCAACGGGACCTACTTCGTCTCCTTCAAGCGGATCAACTCCAACCCCATCGCCACCTACCCAAACCACACCAACGGGACCTACTTCGTCTCCTTCGACAGGATCAACTCCAACCGCATCGCATCCTACTTCATCCCCTTCCACTCCATCCCAAACAACTCCGCGTCCAACCACTACAGGAACCAAGTCATATTGTCCTAAACCTGGAACGACACCTCACCCCGCCGCACCATCTCCTCATTCAACCACAACACACCGGGCAACTGACACTCCATCAGCGGAACCTCCATCAGGACCTCCTACCACTTCACTAATTCCAACACTGAAACCAGCTACTTTGCCGTCAACGGAAACAACTTCTCCTCCTCCGCCAACACCCTCGATGCCTACGCCTTCGTCTACTCCACCAACAAGCTCAGTATCTACGCCTTCGTCAACTCCACCAACAAGCTCGGTACCTACACATCCGTCAACACCAACAAGCCCTCCAACCCCCTCAACTTGCACACCTGAACCGCCCTGTGAGACATCCCTCGGCGACTCCGATGTCGTCACCGATGTAACAGACAACGACACAGTGTCCGACGAATGCGGAACAACTTTTACCGAATCTACCGTATCCGAACCTTGCACCACTGAGCCCCCTCTAAGCTCCACCTTGAACCCCGAGCCTTGTCTCTACGGTCACGACGTTCTCGGGTATGGTAAGAATGGCCACCACAGGGCTCCCGTACCAGATTCGCGTAGTTCTAAAAATCCTAGACACGCCGGTCTACCATAACTTTATAATACACTATTTCAAATTTTGTTCTACAGCACGCAGATTTCACTTCCAAATTTGTATACATTTTAGCAATTTCTTTAATGTACAATTAGACCCTGCGCTTCGATCTTCCTTAGCTTTTTAAAAACACCATTGAATTAAAATAATGTCTATCAAATTTGTATACATTTTACAAATGACCGATTACACACATAAAAAAACAAGATCTTATAACCCATAAAATCACTAATTACTAGCAAATTAATGTATATTTCAGATTTTTTGTGATATATCATAGATCGTGCTTATATTTTTTATTATTTGTCAAAATACTAACACTTAATTTCTCCTTGAACTCACTTTACTAAATTAAATTAATATTGGATCTCTTTAAAATCAATCACACGCGGATCCACAGTTTTAAAGAGTAAACTTATATATATTAAATATTTATAGATTTATTAGTTTTCCGTAATGTATTACTCGAGACCACACTTGTAATTTTGTAATTACTTAAAAAATCAGGTGATTTCGTGTTTAACCTCACTTTATTAAAACGTCATCACATTCGACCAACGCCATTTTTTAAATAAAATACATTGTTCTAAGCTCGCGCAGGCCTATCACCCATCTCTCTTGCATACAAAATTAAATTAAATAATTATTTTAGTCACTTTCTGTAAAAATAACGTATTTTCGGAAATTTTTATTTTATTTGGAAATAAACTGTCAAACTTTTTTTTTTAATAAATTTTAAACAAAACTTGCACATTGCGGGCGGCCAGAAAAAATTAACGAATTGTGGTAAATGTCAACTTTTTGTTTCCGAAATATCTATGGACTGCAAAGATATCTGTCAATCTGTAATGTTATTCATTTTTAGTAAGAATTAAATGATCATCGAGGGTTTCAAATTATTCAATAGGCATATAAGGGTCGTACACTTTTGCATTGGACCGTTCTGTAGAATTGCTGAGGTGCCGTGTTGGTCAAAGCCATCACGTGTTTCTGATCACAGTGCTGGTATACCATAAGGCCTGGTGACACGTCTTGGAAAAAATATAATTAGTCTTTCAGTAACTAATATCATATTGAATTTGTGGCATTGCAAATTTCGAGATCTTTCGACCTACGATATCGCGTCAAAAATTCAGAATCGTCCCTAATAAGCATAATATTAATTATCTTGAATAGTTTTTGGGATATTATCCCGTGTTGAGCTTTCTCTCCCTGTATCCAAAAAAATTGCTTTTGGCCGTGAAAACCTGAAAACATGTATAATATATTATTATTTACGTGTGGTCGAAATGTTTTCGCCTTTCGCTGAATACATATTACTGGATGAGGAATTCGTTGTCATCATCATATAATTCGAATTTTTTTTTCACAATGTCATTCACTCATATTATATTATGCACTGGTGTATTATGTATCATGTAGATCAGGTTATTACTATTTTTATTAAAAAACAAAAGTAGTATCTACAAATTAAAAACCTTTCCCTTTATAAGTTCTCTGTGTCATGCACTTATACATTATTATACCTTCATATATATATTACGAATATGTTACACTTATATTATATACCAACTATGCATCATGTTATGCACTTATGTTATATACCAACTATGCATCATGTTATACACTTATGTTATATACCAACTATGCATCATGATATTTTTTTATAAACTTTTTTTCTTCTTTCTGTACACATAATCAATTTAATTTTAAAATATGTAAAAGCCCTTTGGGGCGTTAATAAATAAATAAAAATAAATGTATTAAATTATGAAATTGATGTTCATATATGATACCATTTCGTATTAGGTGTTATTTGAAAATGAGGCAAATGTAAAATTCCTCTACGACACACCACTACGGAGGCTTTGACCATTCTATGAACTGTTTATTTTAAAGATACATATTTTGGTAAAAACTTCTTGTAATAAAAAGTAAGTAATAAAGTTTTGTGAAATATTTAGTTTTTTTTTTTTTAATTACACCAAAAAAATATTCATGTCTTGATTTGAATAGTCATAACTAGACCTGAGATCTGAATTTTTTTAGAGAATTTTGTCATTCCCATTGGCCCCAAACTGCGTCAGCCTGGCGGGTGTGTTTCACGTACTTAAACCCAAACCACGCCACCGTGGCGGTCTGGAATTAGGACGACACTTTTTATAAATGTTTTGTGATGTACTTACCACAGTCAAAATCACGCAAAACAAATATGGATGGTAGCGAACTAAGCTGGTGTCAAAATGGATGTTAGGTGAAATCCAACCGTCGAAATCATACTTACAAGTCTATTAATTCTGAGGTCAGTAGTACCTACCTATATTATTTGGACGTTTTACCAGTGGTGGATACTCTTAGAATCGCCCCGGTAAGGGGCCGGTTGAGGTTACCCACCCCGGTATAAGTAACTTATGGTTACTCCTTCAGGGTGCATGTCAAGGACTGTAATTTTTTAATTAAACAATAATAATAATAATATTTATTTGAAACACACATTATTTTACAGAAATATTTAAGAAGGCTTTGACTGTCCAACTAGGAACAAATCCCGTTTTAGGACAGTCAAATTGATAAGTTTACTTCATATTAATATACATATATATGAGAGAATATAAAAGAATCCATAAAGTAAATTTAAGAAGAAAAAAAAAAAATAATAATTGTGTTTTTTTTTTTTAGTATGTTGCATTTTTTTTATTTTTTATTTAATGTACTGTATTGTAGAGTAATAATGAATTACATATGTGATATAAAATTTTAAAGTATAAAGTATAACAGTTTGAAGTATGATATGCATGTTTTAATTTAATGTAGAGTATTAATGAATTACATATGAGATGTAAAAGTTTAAGTATAAAGTATAGAAGTTTAAAGTATAAAAGTTTAAAGTATGATATGCCTTTTATAAATGTAAGTAGGGAAAGAATGAATTACATGCGAGGTGTAACAGTTAAAAGTATAAAGTATAAAAGTTTAAAAGTTTAAAGTGTACAAGATTAAAGTATGAAGTGCATTTTTTTTAAAATTTAGTGCATAGTAGTAATGAATTACATATGAAGGTTTTATTAAAATTGTACATATCTATTAATGAGCATATGTTCGCTTTTGATCCTCCCTAAACGAATCTATAATTTTTAAAGGACTGTAAACCCTCAAGTGTCCCTGCACAGCTTTCGCATAGAAGGAGTTAGTCACACACGTACATCAAATTGGTTAGTACAGAAACTGACGACGATAAAATATAGCCCTTAGTGGCTCCTTCTGTCCATAACCGGAGTAATCCAAGATGGAGTGCGGGAATGCACCAACATACCTTTAAATAAACAAATAAGAAACACAAAAACACATTAAATCGAGAACAGACCGTAGCCACGAAACCAGGGCAGTCCCTCCAGAGCAGTGCAAAGCGACTTCCTGTTTCCGACAGTCTTCCCAGTGAAGCATTACACCAGCTACCCGGAGTATCCCTTAAGAAGAGTGTATCTGGGAGGTGGGGTGTAGAACATCTGAAGACCCTAGGGATATAGAGGGAATTCAGATAGCCGGGAGGTGTCGCTAGGTTGAGGAGACGGGGAGAACAGTAGCCGGCAATAATAATAATAATAATTGGATGATTTGTATAGCGCCGTTTTTGTGAAAAATCACCCCAAGGGCGCTGTACAAATATTACGTCCTATTCTTTATCTAATTACGTACATACAGATACAGAAAACATACTTACCTGCAGCTGGCAGGACGCTTCAGATGAACACAGTTTTATTAGAAAATTTAAGTATAGAGACAATAGTTTTACAGTTGCTATTTTATCCTCGTTTTATATTGATATTACATTTATTAGAAGATTGGTGGCACAAGAAGAGTTGGTATTTATTGAAATATTTGTAATTTTTAGGACTGGAAATATTTATAAAATGACCTTAAATAACGTAAGAAGCTTTTAATAGATGTCAATATTTTTTATTTATTTTTACACTTTTAGTTATTTACAGTGTTGCGGGCTGTGGACGCATTTGCCCACCGATGCGTGAATTTTTAAACTTTTTCTATTTAATGACTTTAGGTAAGCACTAACCGGCTAGCCTAGCTAAGCAATTTGCGGGTACATTTCTTGCGTGGTAATGGTAAGGGCCCACCATTTAGAATCGAAAATTTTGTTGAATAGACTTGAATAGCCAGTCTCCTTCTTCCCCATCTCCATCCCCTCCCCACTTCCGTCAGCCTCACAACATATCCGAAATAATAATACCATAATCCCGATGACTCTGGACAATTGGGTGAACTATTCCTATAAAAAAAATTAAATAAATAAAAACTTTTTAATTAACTAATATCATATATATTTTCCTGCACATTAAAAAACGCTCATATTGCAATGTGATAACAAAAATACGGTGCAATTCAACGTACATTTTGTAATATTTTTTTAGTTTGAATGCATTTACATTTGAGCGCTAATTCCAGGACATCGTGTACAATGTTTGTTCCCAACGCGCACTGTGCTTGGATATCGACAGAGTTCAAATTATAAGTCAGTCCAATGTTTTTCTTTGCTCTGGAAGAGAAAAAAATATATGTATATCAAGATACACAATTTACAAAATTTCTGATAAAGTGGAAAATATTTCATTACTGATTGAAAATACAACTTGTTATTTTCCACGGAAACTTATCGATTTAAAAGTTTTTAGTGAATATAAAGCAGAAAATATGAAGTAACAAAAACTCTTGAACGGTAAGCTCTGGCATAGTGAAGTTGGCACAGTTATTATTGTCTATAATTTCCAAGTGAATTCATAAATTTTTTCAAGTTCCAAAACAAAAGACAAAAGTTCCGAATCTATGGCCGGTCAGTTTTGAGGTTAGAATGAGAAATGTCAAAACAAGGATGAGCTTTACCGTATATAGTTTTATATTCTATTCATGGTAAACCATAACTAAACATATGTAATAAAATTATGTACCTCTTTAGAAACTTTAACTCAAAGAATAATAATAGTATTGAATATTAACATTATCATATGTAGATGGGGGCTCCGTAGAAGCCATAGCAAAGTTAGCCTCTCAGAAGCTGGGCTTACTGTACAGGGCCCGCAGATGTTGCAGATAGTACACAACTGCTGACCCTGTACAAATCGCATCCTGTTGAATTTAGCGGCCACCTCTGGTCGAGAGCCCCAAAATATCTGAAAAAAACCCTCGACTCTGTGCAGAAACGGGCGGTCCGTTTGATAGATTCGCCGATCTTAATAAACGGATTACAATCTTTGGAGCACAGACGTCAGGTGGGATTGCTGTCCTTGTTCTACCGGTATTTTAATGGAATGGAGGAACTAGCGTCATTGATCGCTTCGGCACCGGTGCAGTCGGGAAACACGCCAAACGTGCGCCCAACATTTGCACACGGTTGACATCGTCACATGAGAACGGATCGCTTCTACGACTCGTTCTTGTGTTCAACAGCTCAGCTGTGGAATGATCTGCTGACCTCTGTGTTTCCTCCCTCTTACAACATTTAATTAATAATAATAATCAACATTTAATAATTTATACATAACAAAACTTTTATTTTCTGAATCGGCGTTTACTGATTTATTTTTAAATCGTAGTATTTTTCTCTGGAGCTCCTACTTTCAGCTATAATATCTTTTCCATCACGAGCTGTGGAGCTTCGTTATGCCCATTTAACTATCAAAAAATAAGATGAGAAGCCATATTTTTCAATTATTCAGTGAGAAGTAATTTTGAAAGGCTGAACCGAGTAATTAATATGAGTTCTGATACCAACCCTGATGAATGGCAGTGAGCCATAGAACAATGATGAATAAAAACACAATGTGATGTGTGGAAGAGAGACGGGTATAATTTGCAGTGAATAATTACATCTCCACTCCGTTCCAAGCAATCATGACCCTATTATCCGTACAGAATTTTGGTCTGAATGAATGAATATTTAGTACGATGTGTGCAAGAGAGACGGCTACAATTTACAATGAATTTCCAGTTCATTCCAAGCGATCATTATGCTGTGCCTACCCTAAGAAAAATTAAAAAGACAACAAATTTCTGATCAAAAGTTAATTTTCCATGAATTTGAAAACGAACTTGTTCACGATCAGCGGAAAGTGATAAAAAAATTAACGTTTGAAAATATTCATTGCTAAATTCATACCCGGACTTTAAAAACTGCACACAGCCTACTTTGGGTCACAGAGCAATACACCCCACTGATACATAGGTAGTGTGATGTGTGAAAGAGAGACAGGTACAACATATCTTCTATTACATAAATAAAGATGTACCGGGCGTTTGTTTGATTTGTATGCAAACAATTTTATTCCGAGCTTGATGAAATTTTGGATACCTGACTTTCGAAACAAGAGCAAGGTCACAGTCTACATGATATATCAAAATAAGAGGAAAATTACTTGGTAGGGGTAGGGGTAGTGTTAGGATTATGACAACCTCAAAACTTTAGCCCAAACCATTCATAACGCCGGGTACTTCAGCTAGTAGTGCATAATCACCTTTCACTCCATTATTCGTATAGAGCCTTGGTCTAGGACGCACCAGTTTGCAGCCAGTTTCATTGCATATATGAATAAATACACAGTGCGATCTGTGAAAGAGAGACAGGTACAATTTACAATGAATAATTAATTACCTTTCCACTCCGTTCCAAGCGATCATGACTCCGTTATCTGTACAGAGTTTTGGCCTGGGTCGAACCAGTCTATAGCCAGTTTCGTTGCAGACCAACTCCAGGCTCTTGGTTATGAAATCGTTACATGCCACTCCTCCAGAAACCACCTAATAAATAAATGAAATCATTGTTTTATAAAATGTAATTACAATTCGGGTATGGATACCGCCGGGAACCATTGATTGGATAACCAGCACCTCTGCCATAGATCACCCCGGGTGCTTCGCCGCGGCGGGTAACTCAGCAAGGGTGGCCGGATTCATGGGGTGAGATTGTTCTGCCTACCAACTGCGTGGCGGGACGGATCGGGACTGAATGGGAAGGGTGGATTCATACGCCCGTCACTCTTGGACACACTGACCCCAGATTCCTACCCCCCCCCCCCATAGCTTTCTTTTACAAAACGTTCTCTCCTTCCTTTCTTCAAAAAGACCCTAAACACAGCATCCCCAAAAATGACATCGGCCCTGAGGAAAATTATTAATTTGTATTAATAATTAATTAAGTTAATATATTGTTTTATAATTTCTTCAAATGTTTGGTAACTTTGTGGCATCATTATTAATTATATAAATTAAAAATATACTTTGTATTTACCACTTTAATTAAAATATATAAATATTTCTCTAATATATTTTATTTTATATATTTTAATTAAAGTGGTAAATACAAAGTATATTTTTAATTTATATAATTAATATATTGTTATACCATGTTCATTTTCCCAATAGGGGTTGGTTGGCAGAAATTGCCACTAGACAATACATCCGCCCATAAAAAGATGTATTATATGTATATTTTTTAAGATTAAATAAAAAATCTTTTTTTTTTAATAAAAATAATAATGGAAAAGTTGCGATGTCCCTTTTTTTCTATTAGTGTTCAAATATTATAGTATTTTTATGGTATAACTTTGGATTTAACGGATTAAATTTAATAGATTGTTTTTAGATGGGCATAATATATTGATTTTTGATGGATCCTTTGGGCTTTGATATATAGATTGGAATTTGATTGCCAATTGATTTACTGAATTTAATTTGACTTAATAAATGAAAACCAAATTTAAAAATTATCTAAAGAAGCGAAGCTAGCAGTCTGCAATGGAGTTCTGATACCAACCCTGATGAATGGCAGTGAGACATGATACTGGCAGAGGCCTAGTGAGGGCCAATTTCATGACGATTAGGTTTTGAATGCTAAATCATTTTTCGTTTTTTGGCATGAAATTGATCTATTTTTCAGTTGATAGATTGGTATTGGCTCAATAATTGTGTGTTGATTGATCAGTATATGGTTTAGATTGATTGCCTTTCAATCGATTTGTTAATGATTGACAGTTTACGATTGATTAGTTGTTTAGTGGTTTAGGTTTCGATTGATTACATTGTTATTACCTAGCATTGATTGACTTTGATGGTTTATTGGTTTTAATTAAATACATTATATAATCATTGATTGAATTAGATGGTTTATTGATTTTAATTGAATACATTATATAGTCATTGATTGAATTTGATGTTTTATTGATTTTAATTGAATACATTATACAATAATTGATTGAATTTGATGGTTTATTGGTTTTAATTGAATACATTATATAATCATTGATTGAATTTGATGGTTTATTGGTTTTAATTGAATACATTGTTTAATCATTGATTGAATTTGATGGTTTATTGATTTTAATTGAATACATTTTATAATCATTGATGGAATTTGATGGTTTATTGATTTTAATTGAATACATTATATAATCATTGATTGAATTTGATGGTTTATTGATTTTAATTGAAAACATTATATAATCATTGATTGAATTTTATTCATTGTCTTTGTTGTGATGTTAATGCAATGTTTTGATAACATAGGCCTTGAGGGAAATTATTTCCCTCAGGGCCTCCTGTGTGGAGATACAGTAAAAAAAATAAAAATAACGGATTGATTGGTTTTGATTGACTACATTATCTAATCATTGATTGATAGGCTTGTGATGTCAATATTATTAATGGATTAAGTAATTCCCCGCTCACCAGAGTTCTGTGCTCCTTGGGCATATGTTGACGTATGTCCAAATAGTCCATGGCCCTCTGTGTCCGGTGACAAATATGTCTGGTCACCGCCAGTTGGAACGCTGCACACAAGTCATGAACTTCTGGAATCACCCCGTCACCCTCAATCTCTGCAATGAAAATACATCTGTGTATACATATATATATATATATATATACTACTTCCCATTACATTTCCAAAGGGGTAATTATTGTGTATAATATGTACATGATAAGATAATATTAACCTCTGGTGAGCCACGTTCCCGCCAAATACAAATCCCTCGCCATGCCATTCAAGTGCCAGCTGACGGTAATTTCGCAATTATTCACTGCAGTTTTGCAAAACGATGCTTTTGTAAATTGTTCTATCTTACTAGATAATGTCTTTATGTATTTATCAAAATTATACTATATAACATAAGTAGTTTCTCCGGAATAATAATAATCGGATGATTTGTATAGCGTCGTTTTTGTGAAAAATCACCTCAAGGGCGCTGTACAAATATTACTTCCTATTCTTTATCTAATTATGTACAAACAGATACAGAAAAACATACTTACCTGGCAGGTCGCTTCAGATGAACAAAGTTTTATTAGAAAATTTAAGTATAGAGATGATATTTTTACAGTTTTAATAGCCACTTATATTCGGATAAAATAATTTTTTCTCCCTCATTTTATATAAAAAAAACGTTAAATACGGAAATCTAAAGATGTTTTTTAAGGTTTTATTATATTTTCATAAAACTAAATAAATGTCCTTCATAATTAAAATAAAATAATACGCCTTCTTCTAAATAAATACAGTAATGTTACGTTGACGATCGTCGACGACGTTTCCACAAGGGCAATGAACTTTTCACAGAAAAAATAAATATCTTTGAACGTGACAAAACGACAAGATAAAATTATTATTAAGACATATTATCATTGAGAGGAGAATAAAATGTATTTTAATATGCTAGAGGCAGATTTTGAGATTCAAAATACCATAAAATCGAGTCGGATGCGTTGCTAGAGAATGCCGCTCTGGCGTCGCTGGCACATAAGCGGTTAACAAATCTCAATGAAATATGAATCAGAAAAACCAAAATCTAATCACGTAATATAAAAAAATTTATTAATATTCGGTAAAACCGCCTTCATTGGCAACCACGACTTCAATAAGCTGAGGCATTTTATTTTATTACAGTAATTCGACACAGGAGGCCCGATGAAAACGATTTCGAAAAGCGCGATCATAGTACACGGGTTTATTTGACCGAGAGGGTTCAACTAATCGGTTAGCAGCATTCAAATCTGCTGACCTCAAGGAAAGCTGTCCATCACCTGGGTCTCGTCGGACGCGCAGTTCAGATATAAAGGCTGGTAACGATGATACACTTACCATGAATTCTCTCCTGTTGTTGTATGTGTCGAATCACTGTATTTTTTAGTCCGGAAAAACTGAAATTACAATCTCTGAAACAAACAGACATCTAAAATATACTTACATTAATTAATACATTGACTTTTATTACATTACATTAATCATCATTTTGACGGCCTCCATAGTCGAGGAGTAAGGCTCTCGACTAGGAATCCGAAAGTCGCAGGTTCAAATCCCGGTGTGCGCAAGTTAATTTTATTTAATTAATTGTGCTGTTTCACAATTAATTCATTTAAATATAACATATAGTACATTTGCGTACGTTCCAGAGTGGAAGATACTCTCAGTATCGCCCTGGTGAAAGACCACCATTCAGAATTGAAAAGTTACTTAAAATGGCTTTTAGCCGTGTTTGGTGACCAGATCTGAATAGCCAGGTATTTTCCCCACGTTCCTCTTCCCCCCTCCATGCTCTCCCTAATACCTTCAGCCTCACAACATTCCTCAATTGGGGATGCCTTAGTCTCACTGGCTCCAGACGGTTGGGACTCTTGTGCGGTATTCATATAAAAAAAAGACTATGTAGTTTTTTGATAAATTTTTCTATTCATAGACCAAAATATTTCAATTACATATATGACAATATACAGGGTGTCCGGGAGTAAAGCGCAGTATCTTTGAGGGGTGATTCTACATGACAGTACAAGTGAAAAGGAGAAATAACTTTTTAAATTCCAATATTTTAAGGCACTTTTCGGGTAAAAACGTAAAATTGTTTGTATGGAAACAAGATTCCATTTTAAAATTAATCAAACAAAAATTAGAGATTTCTTAAAATCAAACTATTTATATTCAATTATCTAAGACTTAACTAATGATAAATTTTTTTTCATAAAAATGTTAATTCGAGATTATGGGTAATAATTTTCTTTAGATTTGTTGATTCATTTTTTCCTCCACAGATGGCGGCACCACAAAAAAGCATTTGTCATGTTAGCCTGTAACCTAGCGGTAGTGTTGCAAACTAAAAATACATACTGACAATTTATGAAACACCTTTAGTTAAGGGATAGTAACATTATATTCCTAATTTAAGAATGAACATTTTTTACTGTCCAAAAATTACTAGCGGTGCAGTCTTACTATTTCACAGCTTTTAGCACAAGCGGTATAGCGGCTTTACGTTATATATCCCGCAAAATAACAAAAAAAAAAAGTAAAATATATTGCATAAATCAGGTTGCAATTAAGAGTAGAAATTTGTCAAATGTCAGGAATTTATAGAAAAATACATTTTGATCAGAGTACTATTTGTTATTTCTAATACGTGTCTATATATATTTTTTACAATTTTTTGAGATCTCTGAGACGAATGTGTGGTAAAACCATGTATGATCGTGTGAAAAATGTTGAGATTCATAAGAAATGCAAGGCTGATGTACGCGTAGTGAGCAAAATTAAGAAAGAGACGCTTAGATGGTTTGGGCATGTAGAGCGAATGAACGAAGAGAGGAATGGAAGGAGAATATATGACGCTAATGTGTATGGAAGAAAAAGCCGGGTACTTCCGAGGAAGACATGGCACGATCAAGTGAATCAAATACTGAGTCGGGCCATGTCAGAAGTCGGAATAACAGAAGAGAATGTATGAGACGTTGTATGAAAGTGAATGAAGCAAGAAGTGTATTGGTCCGTCCTCTCTGCCTACCCCTGCGGAGAAACGGCGTGATGGTTAGTTAGTTAGTTAGTTACAATATCTCATTTATTGTAATGTATCTTAACCTTTTAGACGCGGGAAGCGCACCCCTGCGCCACACCATACCCTGTACGCGGGCGGCTCACTAGTGCGCCGCAATGCTTCTATAGTTTTAAGAGCCCCGCGTGTGACAGAAGTCATACATACTTTTGACGCGTATAAAAGGTTAATTAATCTCTGTAATACATCAGTGTAGAACTGTTTTATAGAGACTACAAAAAATAGATTAATTAAAAAATTACTTTGTATTCACCAGTTTATTAATATACACAGATATCAACACGTTTCGAAAGCGATGCTTTCTTCATCAGGAATATATAGAATAGTAAAAAATAATAATATAGACAAATGATAAACATAGAACACAATAATGTAAGAATAGACAAATTATAAACACAAACAAAAATTGATTAAAGTAGGTAAGTAATTAATCAAAAAAGTTAATAAAAAAATTTTATAAAACATTGAATAACAAATTTATATTAGAAATTAAAAAAGAAACTAATTTTATTATTAATATTAATGTGAAAATAAATTCAAGAGATAGCAATTTTAAAAAAGATATTTGATTTTTTAATAAATTTAATTTTCACTATTAACGCTTTTTCTGATTTCTAAAATATTAAATTTCTCAAATTGTAAACCGGTTGTATTTGTATCATTTTTGTATTATTTTTTTAGAATTCTATATACTCCTGATGAAGAAAGCATCGCTTTGGAAACATGTTGATATCTGTGTATATTATTAAAGTGGTCAATACAAAGTAGTTTTTTAATTAATTTATTAATAATGACACCACAAAGTGAATACCAATCTTTCGAAGAAATTATTATTTTTTTTTTTTATATGAATACCGCAAAAGAGTACCAACTGCTCCCAACCGTCTGGAGCCAGTGAGACTATGGCATTCCCAATTGGTGAATGTTGTGAGGCTGAAGATATTGGGGAGGGGAAGGAGAAGGGGAGAGGGAGGTGGGGAAATACTTGGCTATTCAGATCTGGTCACCAAAACGACTAAAGCCATTTCAAGCAACGTTTCAATTCTGAATGGTGGTCTTTCACCAGGGCGATACCGAGAATATCTTCCACTCTGGAATGTGCGCAAATATAATAATAATAATAATAATACTTGGACGATTTATATAGCGCCGTTTTTGTGAAAAATCACCTCAAGGGCGCCGTACAAATACTAGTTGCTAGGGTTTATCTTATTATGTACATATACAGAAAACATACTCACTCCAGATTAAAACTTAATTAAATTACAATGTTTTGGGCTGAGATGGTATGACTTGACTAATGATGGCTGCACGCACACGACACATATATTAGAAAACACTGCACATTGCATGACATTGAAGATACTGTTTAAATCCTATTTGTCATTAATATTATATACATTAGAAGGTTATTGACAAAAGAAGAGTAGGTGATTATTTGAAACATGATTTTATTTGAGATTTTTTGATAATAATTATTTACATTTACGAATAATAAAATTATTTGTTTATTACGTAACTGAACCATTCATGGATATGATTGTCCGAAGAGATGAGTTTTGAGTTTTGCTCTGAATTCTGTCGAGTCTTTAATCAATCTTAGATCGTATGGCAGTTTATTCCAGGCTTTAGGGCCTGACACGCTGAAAGCTCGCTCACCAAACTTAGTATCTGGTGTGCGCTTTAGTTCCTTCAGCCTCCCGATGGCCATGCCGTCGCTGATCTAAGAGTTGACTGGCGTGAATTGGAATTTTCTGGGATGCAGAGTTCCGATAGGTAAGATGGGGCCATTCCGTTAATTGATTTGAATACCATCCAGCAAAGCTTGAACTGGATTCTTTCAGGACATTTGAGCCTGTGCAGATTTTTTAGATGTTCTGAAATGTTGGAGTATTTAGATACGCCTGTAATTAGTCTTGCTACGTTAAAAACGGATTGTAATTTGTTAATTTGATAGTTGGGGAGGCTATATATTATTTTTAAATTAATTAATTTTGAAACAAGACAAATTAATTAAATAAAATTTACTTGCGCACGCCGGGATTTGAACCCGTGACCTTCGGATTCGTAGTCGATAGCCTTACCCCTCGACCATGGAGGCCGTCCAAATTAATAAATAAATAATACTTCTGGGGATTATCAGTTAATTTCGTATTATTTGCAGTATTATTTAGTTGATAGTACATAGTTAGTTTTGTTACCTATATGTTGCCATCGGTAGTGGAAAATTAAACAGTTCGGGATTTTCAGAGAATGTAGCGGCTAGTTCAATGGCTCGGCCCCCAGACAATTCGGAAAAAATTTCCAGGTTGCGAAGTTTCATTCTTCTGGCTGTCTAAACAAAGGAGATCAATTAATCATTAAAATATATCAATATAAAATATGACAATACAAAATGTTACAAGGCTCCCCCACTCCTCGCGATTCTGCGCTCCGTGGAGAACTACAGACACCGACGTTCCGGACACCTGCGAAATTTGGTCACTCCAACGCATCGGTGACCTTCCTCTGCTTCTCCTGTCTCCCACTTTGCCAGCGACCATAAGCTTCTCCAGGTTGGAGTTCTCAGTTTGGCGAGCAACATGTCCAAATAATCTGAGGATACGCTGTGGGCAGACACAGTTGATAGCCTATTGTGGAAGTCAAGCTCTTCCAGAATTGATATATTTGTGCGCCTAACTGTGTATGAAGGCCTGAGCATTTTCCTCCAGCACCACAATTCGAGAACGTCTATCCGATTCCTTTCTTTAGCTCTGAGTGTTCTCGTTTCCAGACCGTAAAGGAATATGGAGAAAATCAGTCCCCGGACGAGTCTAATTTTCTAGGCTAGTTCTGATGTAATATGACGTTAAGAATAATTCTCATAAATTAACAAAATTCCATTTTCATATTGTTCCGGATTGGGAGACCACAATTAACGAACATGTAATATATCGAATACTAGCTGGTGTGTACCCGGCATTGCACGGTTTTTATTTTTAATAAAGTTATGAAGTTGTGAATTCTTGCTTTTCATTTGGGAGCCGTAATTGCCGTAATTGATTTGACAGCGAAAATAATACCTTGTGATGACTATTACTATCTCTAAACAAAGAAACAAAAACAAAAAATCATTTGAAAATTTTATTTCATTCCAAACATTTATTATATTATTAATCCCTTTTGAAAATATTCTACCCAAATAAACCTACTTCTTTTGAATAAGTAATCTGTGGCTAACCAGAGTGGTATATCTATGGGATAATTTCAATACGACATGGTGGTTCAATGTTTTTCATACTAATTTTAAAACGTTATAGTAACAGTTTTACATATTGGATTTCATTCCAACTACTCTCTAAACCTTCCCGGCACTAATAAGAACAAACTGCGCTTTTTTCAGCGAAGCCGGACGAGTAATTTTCGAGAATTTCGAGGACAGACAGACAAACATTCATGTTAATATATAGAGAAGAGAAGAGATATTTCGGCTTACTTTATCGAATGCTTCTCCCGGTGAGTCATCAATACTCGTTCCGAGAAGTTGAAAGTCATCCACATCTTTAACCAGAGCCAGGAGACAGTGTCCCCCAGATATGAGGAGCACCAGGAATGGGAAATCCACATCGTTCTCCTGAAAATCAAATAAACATACCGTAATTACTACATATCACATTGAACGATCCAATCCAACTGAGGCCCCGTTCCAACCATGGTAAAAAAAAAAAATGGACTACTAAAGGCACACAATAAAAAATCAGGTGTCGCTTTGTCAAAACAATTGATTTGTTAATTCTCTATTCTACGGCCTCTGTATTTGTGTGGTTACAATCCTCGGCTACGAATTAGAATCCCGGTGTGTGCTAAACATTTTATTTGATTTTTGAAACCTCATTGTAATATATCTTTCTATAATTGAAGATAATATTAACAAAACCCAAATGAAATATGGAACAGAAATGACACTATCTAGATTACAAATAAATTCTGGTAGAATCTTGGAGTCAATATTGAAAGATAGCAGCCAAAAATATGTGGGAGTTAATTGAAGATACAGATAAACAGTTCTTAAATTGAAGTATGATATCGATAAAATCGACGGAGAACAGTGGGGTGGTATGAGCTCAATAGATTAGAGCACAGGTCCTGCATAGACCGAGAGGTCTTAGGTTCGAGTCCCAGATGGATCGTTACCTTTTTATTTTCTGTGTCTTTTCTGTTTCATATTTCATTTGAAACTTGTTAATGTTAACTACAATCATTTGATTTATGTTATTTTACAATGAATCCAATTAAAATAATATATAGTATATCTGCGGCACGTTCCAGAGTGGCAGATACTATCACGTTCCAGAGTGGCAGATACTATCAGTATCGCCCTGGTGAAAGACAACCATTCGGAATCGCAACAATGGCTTTAGCCGTGTTTGGTGACCAGATCTGAATAACCAGGTACTTCCCCACCTTCTTCTTCTCATCTCCTTCCCCTCTCCACTACCGTCAACCTCAGAGATTTCATTTCTACAGCATTCAGTCTGCTTTCATCCTTCATCTGCTAGTTCCACGATTCACTGCCACACAATAGTTTTTTTTATTAATATTTATTTATTCATTTATAAGTTTTAGTAGAGCTAAAAAAATTTCAACTACCAAACTAGGCGCATGCCCGTATTGTGGTAGTCGAAGTTTGTTGTATATTACAATATTGATGTAAAGAAATAAAAAATTAAGATAACATAAAGGTTGGTATCAGCACTCCATTGTGGACTGCTAGCTTCGCTTCTTTGGACAATTTTTTGTTTGCACCAACCGCGTTTAATCCTCCGTTAATGGAGTTTCCTGCATTCACCCTACTTCCAATATCCTTCCTAATATCACTTCCAATAGCACTTTCCGAAGCTATTCTTATAAATCTAATCATGTTAATATTCTCTAAATGTTTCAAAACAATAAACACGCTTATAAAAAGACTCCATACCATTCTGGCAGTCAACGCGTGGGCCTCCATGTGGTGAATCGGTATGATGGGTTTGTTGAACTTGCGGCAGAGGTGTTTGGCGTATTTCATTCCTATCACCAGACTCAAAGGCAATCCTGGAACATGGAAATATTACAGGTTTACGATTCTGTATGCCGCCGTCAATGACTTAACAAACATAGACACGTTATTGTCTCACAATATTTACACAAAATGCGGTTAAGTAACAAATACATTTGCGTTTCAGTCAATTCTTTATTTAAAAACATTGGTCATGTATGACAAAGGCAGACATTCAAACAATCTGTGGGTATGGATCAGATAGAAATACGACGGTGCGTCGTTGTCACACTTAGAAGTTGCGTTGAATACTACATCCTTCACCGCGGTTAAGTCGGGAAGAACGAGAACAGGAGCAAATATTTGTACATTATTCATTAGAAACGAGCGGATGTTTTGCTTTAATAAAATATATTTTTTAATGTAATCAAGTGCCGCATATCGAATAGTACGATTCTGGCACAAATAAACCTAGCTGCGTCAGAGTCCCACACTCGGGGACTCGCCACAACTTGTTGTATTGTCCAACGAGTCCTTCAAATCTGTACCTGAATTCTCCCTTGGGGAGAATGACCCGTTGGCTGAATACAGTGAATAACAAATTCAACGTATTCATCGAAATCTATGATGAGTTTGCAAGATTTTTGGCGCTGGAAAGTAAATGTATCAGCACAAGAACATAAGCATATGTTCTGATAGCCAGGCAACACTAATGGCACTGGAAAGTAATGCGACTCCAGACTGGTGATGGATTGCAGAACTATTCTTGAAGAACTGGATACCGTCAATAAAATAAGCCTGAACTGGCAACAGGGCATAACGGTATCCGAGACAAGAAAAGGGGTGGAAACACCGCTTGAGGGATCCGAGCCTCCTGTAGGAGTGGCAGCTTGCCACATCAAACTACACATTGAAAGATGGGATAAATCCCAACACGGGAAGGAATGGGAGAGGACACCCGCAATGAGACAATTCAAAGTACTCATAAACAGACCCAACCCCAGACGAACTAGGCAACTATTCAATATGGATAGAAACTCATTGAGGGAACTGGTAGGACTACTAATGGGATACTGCCACCTCAGGAGACGCATGCAGCTGTTGAGAAATGAAAACGCCACGATGCAAGAAATTTGAAGAGGATTAAGAGACTCTAAATTACTTATGGTGCCAATGTCCTGCCTCGATGGGAAGAAGGCTCAGCTACCTGGGAAGATATATTGTGGAACCAAGAGACATAGCCAAATATCTAATGACAACCCTGGTGAATAACATCTAAGGGATCGGGTTACTGTAACTCCATATCAATAAATTAATAATACTAAATTAATTAATGGGACTTTTACAACAAATCATGCAATGTTTATTAACCCATAATACTATAATATTTTGTAAATTTATGAAATTAATAAACAATATAACACCTGGTTTAACAGTGACAGCCACGGCGTCGATATCGGCCCCAGTAAGTCCCGCTTCTCGGAAAGCCTGGTCGGCTACTAGTTCCATGTTACTTCTATGTAGGTCTTGGGCAACAGGTGGTAAAATACCACCATTCCTGAAATAAAATA
The DNA here is from genome assembly GCA_022606495.2 of Halesus radiatus. Lineage (NCBI taxonomy): Eukaryota > Metazoa > Arthropoda > Insecta > Trichoptera > Limnephilidae > Halesus > Halesus radiatus. Next base: position 10,710 of record JAHDVE020008458.1, on the reverse strand, counting down.
CAACTTATTTATTTACTTATTCATCATAGTGTCATAATATGGTTATTCACCAAATATTTAAAGAGATTACAATTAGAAAAAAAATACAGAAACAGAGTAATATATATATATATATATACAAGTAGTATAATGTACATAATTGGAGAATGTTAATAGGAAAATATAGTAAGGTAGAACAGGGGTCGCAGGGACAGTTTTACGGCCATTTTGTGATATGCGTCAAAGGAAATTCGATAAACTGTAAGTGACGTAAAAAATGTCAGCAGTCAACGCAGCCTCGTTAAATAGTTGAACCGCTCTGTTGATTGGCGTGTTCTGATAAGCAGAAGTTTTCGCTTTTGAAGCATAAAGCAGTGCATGAGATCTCCCACGAGTATAGTTGTTAGGGGCGTACAAATTAATCTATTTGGTGAATAGTTCCAGTTAAGACTCAGTAGAAAATCTTATAATTTTTTAAAAAGAAAAATACCTTTTGATTCATAAAAATAAATAAAAAATATTTGCATATGCGGAAATAAAATAACCTAATAACCAATCTTAAATATAATACAACGTATTAATTGTACATAAAATGTAATTCAGTTAACACTAAGTATTCAGCAACCAGTCTACTTTCATCCATCCTCTGCCAGTTCCATGCCTCAATGTCGTTCATCAGAGTTGGAATCAGCACTCCGTTGTGGACTGCTAGCCTCGCTTCGATTGATCAGCCTTTCCGTCTATCGCGAACATCCCAAAAACGCAAACTCATCCACTTGCTTCAAGTATTCATCATTCACAAAATGGGCAGTTTTCTACGTACTATTTACCTCAGATGTATAAGAGTTTGTGAATTAATGGCTTCTCCCAAAATATTTCCATTTCCATCTACAATAGCGCAGCCCGTGTCGTCGCAAGACGTCTCGATACCGAAAATGATCGGTTTACTTTTCGTAATATTACTGGAATAATTATTAGTTAAAATACGAAAACTTGGCCCGGTGTTACTGGCTAACTTGTAAAACGATGAAATACGCGAACGCATATTAAAAAGTTTCAGTAATCCTTCCATAACTATAACGTTCAAACATTAAGAACACAGCTATATTTAATTCGTAATTTTTAAATTCTTGAATGCGCAAAACGATATTTATTTTGACATTGGCGGGATGGCTCGCTGATTGTCATCCACAGATATACCGCTCACCTATCATCTATCAATAAGGGTCATAGAGAAATTAGTGTTTTGACATAGTTTTTGGTACAAAATTAGATTGTTTTCGTCTAACAAACTTCGCACATGCCCGTATTAAGCGATGTATTATCACGATTTTTTTTCAAATAATATACCCGTATTATATCGACTAAAGTTTTTGTTTTTAAAAAGCAAAATAAAATTTCGTTTTGTCGTATGTGATCCATAACCCCCAATTAAGCAAAAGATACCTAAAATAGATGTTATTTTTGTTGGATTATTAATATCAATCAATAGCCATTGTAGCTGTCAAGTGTCAGTGCAAGTTTTTGTAGTTAGGGCACCAGCTCATGTAGAAGCAACTTAAGAACATAACTTATATTTTAAAATCCATTTCATGCAGTTGATATAGCCTTTTGTAATCACCTAAAATAAATGACCGAATTCACAAGAGATACTTTTCTAACTCTAACATGTGCATTTTAAATAATAGGAATTCCCAGACTGGACCAGCCATAAAATAATTTAGCACAAAGGCTAGCCGAACCTATTGTTAGAAAAATTATAACTACTACATCGTAAAATAAAATAATCTTAATTGATATTTTGGAAAATCCGCAATTCCTTTGAGATTTTATGGGACGACAATAAACACCTCAAAGGAATTGAGCCGCCGACGGAACGACCCGCTGAACAATGCTGGTGATAAAAGAATACCTACAGGTAGACAGAGGACAGAGGGCTCTAGGAGACAGTCGGGAGCAGTCTTCCACCGAGGAAGCACGAGTCGGTTGCAGTAGTCCGCTCAGGATAGACAGCCAGGTGAAACCTTCCGCCCAGGAAGGTTCCTATTCTCGCTCCTTGGAGAGGCCGCCCAGGTCCTCTGACGACGAGGGAATTTTACGCTTCCATCCCAGAAGGAAATAACTGATCTTCGCCCTTCGGAGATCAAACATCGGAGACCGCCCAGGCCTCTGATTATCCCGCGTTGTACCTACTCCCAATCCGGAGGTACACGAACACTTAGTGCGAACGCGAGGACGCTGCATACAAAGCAGCCACTGGACCCTGGACAGCCATCACAAAAAGGGAAGTGCCTCTGACTCTAATGATAATTCCTCCACCCTGTAAGCCAGTGAACCTCTAATTTTAAGTACAAAGACTTTAACAGTAGAATTAAGTAATTGCCTATCTAGTTTTATTGAATTTTTTATGTCTAATTAAGATTAACTCTAGTTTTAAGACTAACCCCACGACTATCAAAATAAATTACTTGTAACTACCTAAGATCGCTTTTCTATTCCTCCCTTTTTGCGTTATTCCTAGAATTATACCAACTGCACCTACACACCGTCATATCACAGTCAGCACTACCGACAAATATCATATCATATTGAGTTTTTCTTTTTAAAAAGTTGTGAGTTCTCAACTGAGTCCTAACTGGAAATATTTAAGTTTATTTAATTTTTTCCTTCTCTTTCATTACTTTTAGCCCCAAGTTGTATTACATTGGTTATTATTTCACACATTGTTGTGTAATTTTTCTTATTCGGGAAAACAAAAAATCGGTTAAACCTTATTGTTTTAGCAATATAAAATGTATGTTATTTTGGTGTCGGCAAATATTGTGAAAAATTATAATTAATGCTTGTAACACACAGTTAATATCATATAATATGTGGGCGTGGCATATCTCTCGATATCGCTCACCATACAATCCCATACAGTCGTCACACATGGGTACTATCATATATTTGTAACAATCTTATGGCGGGCGTACCCCCCAACATACATATTATGATATCATATTAACTGTGTCTAACAAGCTTAAACAAAAAAAATCACTAGTTACAAGTGATGTGTACCTACCCCAGTCTGCAAAATTATGTTTGATATAGTATTATGTTTCGTAAATTAAATTATAATCATTGAATTAAAATAGCGTAATTATGTGTTTATTCCTTTTTATTAATTTAGCAAATAAAAAAAGTTAGATTAGATTTACTCACGCCAAAGGCAGGGTAAGTGCACATTTTGGGAATTTTTTTAAATACTCAAAAATCATTAAAAAAAACGTAGATTGTCTTCTCAAGAAAAACTATTAATTTAAGGAATATTTATTATTTCTCATATAAATATTTGAATGCAATGTGAAAATCCTGTAAAAAAAATAATATGTTTCACGTTCATGTATTAATTGTGTATGGTGCACTCAGATCATACTAGTATTTGAAAACTAATTACATTACTACTTTTAGTAATTATTTTTGTAGTGGTGAAATGACACTGATATGACGGTGCGTCGGGCAGTTGGTATTATTCTAGGAATAACGCAAAAAGGGAGGAATAGAAAAGCGATCTTAGGTAGTTACAAGTAATTTATTTTGATAGTCGTGGGGTTAGTCTTAAAACTAGAGTAAAACTTAATTAGACAATTCAATAAAACTAGATACGCAATTACTTAATTCTACTGTTAAAGTCTTTGTACTTAAAATTAGAGGTTCACTGGCTTAGGCAATTACTTAATTCTACTGTTAAAGTCTTTGTACTTAAAATTAGAGGTTCACTGGCTTCTTGTATGAAAAAGTTGTTGTTTAAAGTTATAGATTCACTTGGCTGACAGGGTGGAGGAATTATCATTAGAGTCAGAGGCACTTCCCTTTTTGGTGATGGCTGTCCAGGGTCCAGTGGCTGCTTTGTATGTAGAGTCCTCTCGTTCGCACTACGTATTCGTGTACCTCCGGATCGGGAGTAGGTGCAACGCGGCGATAATCAGAGGCATGGGCGGTCTCCGATGTTGATCTCCGAAGGGCGAAGATCAGTTACTTCCTTCTGGGATGGAAGCGTAGAATTTCCTCGTCGTCAGAGGACCTGGGCGGCCTCTCCAAGGAGCGAGAATAGGAACCTTCCTGGGCGGAAGGTTTCACTTAGCTGTGTGTCCTGGGCGGACTACTGCAACCGACTCTCCGTCCTGGGCGGACTCTTGCAACGACTCGTGCTTCCTCGGTGGAAGACTGCACGCGACTCTGCTTCCTGCGCGGAAGACTGCACCGACTCGTGCTTCCTCGGTGGAAGCTTTCACTCGACTGTCTCCTAGAGCCCACTGTCCTTCTGTCTACCTGTCTACCTGTAGGTATTATCTTTTAACCCGCATTGTTCAGCGGCCTTTGTTCCGTCGGGCGGCTCAATTCCTTTGAGGTGTTTATTGCCGTCCCATAAAATTCCAAAGGAATTGCGGACTTTCCCAAAATAGCAGTTAAGATTATATTATTTTAGTTACGATTTTTCTAACAATAGGTTCGGCTAGCCTTTGTACTAAATTCATTTTATGGCCGGTCTAATCTGGGAATTCCTATTATTTAAAATGCACATTTTAAATCTAAATATTTTGGTGAATTCGGTCATTTATTTTAGTTGATTACAAAAGGCTATATCAACACTAGTGCGGTAAAACGGTAGCCTTTTCTCCTACATTTGTACAAAATTATAATTGTTTTTATTATTTAAAATAGTACCTACGTGGAATTTCTAACAGCTAAGACTTAATCATCTGTATAAATTTTTTCTATGACTTTATGAAAAGGTCAATGGATGCTTTGTGGGTGACAAGTTATTTGATCTTAGAAAGAATCTTCATGACTTAAGGTAGGAAATTACTCAAAATCTATTTCTTGTTTAGCCTGTTATATTAAATAAATTCAAAGTTCCGATAAATGTGTGATCACATGCTTATACAAGTGTTTTTAATCGCACGGCATTCGATACCGTCGGATGTCAGCATCCGCCACCATTTTGAATGTTTTGTGATTCGGCCGTTCTCTGTTATGCTGTTCAAAATGCAGATTTTCGTCCCGGATCGGCGTTTCATTAAATTGTAGTCACTGCGCATGCGTCAAGCACGACAGCATGACACCGTAGGCTCAATGGCTGATTTCAATTCGATCAAAAGTTGAAACCACCAGAAATTTGGCGTTTTACGGGCACCATTTATCTGTCAATATTTCAGTTTCCCGCACGAGTAGGCAGGTAGGATGAACCGCCAAATAATTCTCTTTCGGCACATATAATTACTCCCGACTCAAATATTTTATTCACTTGGTCGAGCATGTCTTCGTCCGGCACACCCCGTCTTCTTCTACCGTTAACTTAAGGCCATCCACCGGCTAAAATTTTAACGAAATCACGCGCTCCTTATGCAGGTGGCGACAAGGTTGAAAATCCCGCTGTACATCGGCCGCATGTTTTGATTTCGGCAAAAAAAACATCACCTAAATGCGTATTTTATTCAATTCTGTAAAGCTCAGACCTATTTATTAAAATCTTTTACGGTCATATTCTAAAAAACTTCATTTACCACAGTGAAGAATACAAAAATATGGGAAAAGGTGTTCATAAGTAGGAAGTTTTCCACTTTAAACATTTTTTTAATAATAATAATAATAATAATAAGAGTTAATTTCTATAGCGCAGTTTTGTGAAGGTTCACCTCAAGTGTCTTTAATGTCTCATACTTTATTTTTTTCTAAGCTTATAAAAAGACATACCAAAAAAGTGCACGGTTAAATGAAAGGCCAAGGTGTGATCTACTTGCAGTATTTAATTCAATCGCCCGTGATATTTCTAGGCCAACAAATTCTCAAACCGAAAACACACAATTTTGTATTACTTCCCATTGCATCGCCTTGCATGTAATTTTAACGTGGTTTAATTAATTGTAAAGGGACTGGGTTACTCATTTAATGGAGGTCGTGTTTTGGAAGGAGGTCAAAAAGTCCCGAAATGGTCCAGAAAGCGGATGTATGAAAGTGATAAAATCAAAAGATGGAAAAATGTTAACGAATGAGAAAGAAATAAAAGTGAGATGGATGAGATACTTTGAAGAGGTTTTTGAAAGCAACCCGACTGAAAGTGGTTCCAGTGGCGAATCAGGTATGAATGACGATGGCATGAATGATCCCAAAATCAGCATGGATGAAATAAAAAGAGCGATTAAATGTATGAAGAATGGTAAGGCTGTTGGTTTCGACAATATTGCTGTTGAATACTTTAAAGGAGATAGCCGTATAATTCTCACATGGTTATGCAAGCTTTTTAACCAGTGTTTAGAGGAGGGTTACACGCCATTAGATTGGAGGAGGGCTGTGATCATGCCTCTATACAAAGGTAAAGGGTCACGTATGGAATGTGGAAACCACAGGGCTATTAGCCTGCTAAGTTCAGTTGGAAAGCTGTATGGTAGGATATTGATTGAAAGGGTGCAAACGAAAACAAAAGATAAAATATGGGATGTGCAAGGTGCATTTATGAGCGGAAGGGGGTGTATGGATCAGATTTTCTCATTGCGTATGCTAACAGAGAAGTTTCTGGCAAAAAACCAGAAACTCTTCTGTGCCTTTGTAGATCTACAAAAAGCGTACGACTGAGTTGATAGGAAAAAATTATGGAAGGTATTGTCCAAGTATGAAGTGAATACGAATCTCATACAGGCAATCGCGTCTCTGTACGAGGAAAGCGTTGCATGTGTTAGGGTAAACGGTGATTTTACGGAGTGCTTTGACATCACAAAAGGTGTTAAGCAAGGCTGCGTAATGTCACCGTGGTTATTTAATCTATACATGGATAATTGTATGCAAGAATTGAAAGAGGTGGGCTTGGGCGCGGAAATGAGTAATCTGAAAGTATGTTGCCTGTTGTATGCGGATGATGCGGTGCTGATTGCTAACAGTATGGAAGATTTACAGTCCCTTGTATCTAGGATGAATGAAGTATGCATGAAGAACGAGATAATGATGAATGTAAGTAAGTCTAAAGTCATGGTGTTTGAAAGAGAGATTGCGAAAACAGTGTGCAATATAGTTATGAATGACGAATACTTGGAGCAGGTCGATGAGTTTGTATATTTGGGAAGTATGTTTACGAGAGATGGAAAGACTGATAGGGATATTGAAAGAAGGGTGAATGCAGGAAACTCCATTAATGGAGGACTGAACGCGGTTGGCGCTAACAAAAAGTTGTCCAAAGAAGCGAAGCTAGCAGTCCACAATGGAGTGCTGATACCCACCCTGATGTATGGCAGTGAGGCATGGAAATGGCAGAAGAAGGATGAAAGTGAACTGAATGCCGTAGAAATGAGATCTCTGAGGCGAATGTGTGGTAAAACCATGTATGATCGTGTGAAAAATATTGAAATTCGTAAAGAATGCAAGGCTGATGTAAGCGTAATGAGTAACGGCCGTTTTCTCCAACTTTTCGAATGATCAACTGAGCTGCCGATCAGCCAAGTGTTTTGTTAAGTATTCGCGCTATTTGACTGTCACCAAACATTTTTCATCTTTGAACTTCCTAAATTGTCTATGAAGGACTCGCCCACTTCTATGGAAAATATAATTGTACCCCCACACGTTCATAGTCAATAGAATGACATCAAAGTAAACACTTTCAATGTTAAATTAACATAGACGAGTTAATTTTCTATTTATTATGAATACATATTATTTGTCTTAAATATTGTAATACAAACACCAACATTTTATATTTAAAAACGCATATGTTAAAAATAAAGTGTTACCTTGACTATTACCGATGCCGCGAAAACGGAAGTAAACATTGTTGACGTTTGTCTTCTGTGCGTTCTTTCAATTTTCAATCAGTCTTTATATATTCCACTATTTGAATTATGTCAATAATATCTCCATCGTCACTGTCTTCATATTCGCCGTCCATACCCGCTATTGGTCTTACATTAAAAATATCTTCATTTTCGCTCTCCATGTTCAAAATTATCAATACAATAGGTACAGAAAATAGTTCGCGAAACGAATGACGTTTGAGACCATAGATATCTATGACATTTGACGTTTACGCTGTCATTTGATACTCTGTTGACACTTTTTATAACTAGTCTTTCACTGAGGAGAACTCTTAATCCACATAATTCGATAACTTAAGATGATCCCAAGTTTGACTGAGATTTCGTTGGGAAATGCGAATTTGTGCATTTGAACAGTGCTGAGGGAAAATTCCGGCTCAGCCGTTGCTCAGTAAGGTTGGGAAGAACGGCCGTAAGATTAAGAAAGGGACGCTTAGATGGTTTGGGCATGTGGAGCGAATGAACAAAGAAAGGAGTGTAAGAAGAATGTATGACGTAAATGTGGATGGAAGAAGAAGCCGGAGACGCCCGAGGAAGACATGGCACGATCAAGTGAATCAAATACTTGAATCGGGCCATGTCAGAAGTCAGAATAATAGAAGAGAATGTATGAGACGATGTATGAATGTGAATGAAGCAAGAAGTGTTTGCCAAGATCGAGTTGTTTGGCGGTCCGTCCTCTCTGCCTACCCCTGCGGGGAAACGGCGTGATGGTTAGTTAGTTAGTTAGTTAGTGTATGTGTATGTATACTTACCAAGTGTCTCACGTTAAAGGTTGTCGCGGAGATAAAAGGAAAGAAGGGTCACCATATTTAATAAATGTATTTTCTCAACGCGTACAACTTATAATTCAGAAGGTTAAATGCAAAGGAGTGAGAAGCGATGTAGATGCAAGTAGCAAGTCACTACGATGTTCTAACGATACGTCTGAGTCGGCGGGATGCAGGAAAGCGAATGAAGATTTGTTTTTTAAACAATAGAGTGCAGGCTGATCGTCTTTTATCTTGTAGTGATGGCATATTTAAAAAGAATATATTTCAAATGAATTTATGGTTGTTCAGTGCTTGCATATTACATAATATTCAACCAAGATAATCAAATACTTGACTCTGGTCAAGCCGATATTCAGAATAACAGAAGAGCATGAATGTGAATGAAGCAAGGAGCATGTGCTTAGACTGAGTTGCTATTGTTCTTATTTGGATTATACTCATCATAACTGACTGTCAGGAGTCTTTCAGATATTCGCTGTACCTAGATTGCATGTAGTCGGCAATACGTTCGCAGAGGTGATTGAACTGCACTGTATGTAGGCAAATACTTTTAAATGACAATACCTCCAGCTCTTCGCATTTCATGGCAACATGCTACTCAAGCGTCATCTAGCGGCCCGAGATGTACGAAGTAGTTTTTAATACATTTTAATATATTTTCTGTCAAACATATTCTTAATAAATTATAGAAACTGAAATTTCGAAAAATAAATATTAGGTGACCTGCATCTGATTTTACTCCTTTTTTGCTTAAGTATACATATTTTATAAAAGAGGCTTTTAGGGTTATATTAACATTTAAAGCCTTGCTGCTCGCACACTGTCCTAATAAGTAACTCCGGTCCATTTTAAAAATAATAATTTAATCAATAGTGACGTTCCAACTTACCAGTATATTTTGTTTTTTTTTTTCTAAAGTTAGTTTTCATAATGAAAATAATTTTCAAAGTTAAAATTTTTCAAAGCTCGCCAAAACGCTCCGTATTTATGGCCGGTTGGTTTTGATCAATTTTGAGGTTAGAATGTCAAAACAAGGATGAGCTTTACCGTATATAATTTTATATTCTATTCATAGTAAACCATAACTAAATATAAGTAATAAAATTATGTACCTTTTTAGAAACTTTAACTCAAATAATAATAATAATAGTATTGAGCAATAATATTATAATAATATCAGTTTTGGTCATTGGTTGGCTCATGAATACTCTAATTTATAACACTAATAATAGTTTTATATTGAAAAGCAATTGGAGACCTTAAAGTCACCCAAATTAAGTTAAAATTTCATCAAAACTGAAAAATATACGTAACAAACGTGATTTTTTCTTCATACTATGTTCCAAATGCAATGGTACCAACTTGGGATACGCAGCAAGAAAATGTAGTGAAATGGTCTGCAGAGTTTTCCAACCCATTTAACTTGAAAAGTGGCCTAAGACGAGGAGGAAGCATGTCTCCGATTCTCTTTAATGCATATGCTGATGAATTGATTCAAACTATAGCTCCATCACTTAGCGCACTAAAGAAACTACTCCACATAACTGAAGATTTTGTAAAAAACCACAACCTTGCATATAATACGTCCAAATCAATCTTTATGGTTTTCAAATCTAAAAACGAAATAATGCAAACACCCTTAGTATTACTAGATAAAGGAAAATCGATTTCGTTTGTAGCATCAAATACTTGGGATATATTATCACTGAGAACATGGAGAGACAAAGAAGAGCGATATCCGTTAGAGCAGGTATGCTGTCATGGCGTTTTTACCTTTGCAGCGCAAACGTGAAAAGAATACTATTCAACACATTCTGCACATCTCTGTATACGTCAGAATTATGGGTGCATTACACTGCATGCCAATGGCAAAAGATAATAATCACTTACAATAATTCGTATCGCCAACTATTCCTTCTACCAAGATACTGCAGCGCTACAAAAATGTTCCTGGAAGGACGAGTGGACTCTTTCAGGGCACTTCTCCGCAACCGCATGGCAAGCGTATGCTGCAGAGTACGCCAATCCAAAAATACCATCATTTCTGCCACAGCTACATGGATGGAGTTTCCCTTGATGGCCATTTGGAGACGCGAGACCATCAAATATCCACC
>JAHDVE020008457.1:0-43479 GCA_022606495.2 Halesus radiatus | reverse complement strand
TTTAGGCGTATATAGGCGACATAGCACTATAATTGGCTTACGGTGAAGTAATTTTGAAAAATTTTGATCGAAATGTTGTTTTTAGGCGTATATAAACGACATATTACTATTTTAGGGTAATTTAAAGTCGTTTGACGATTTGACAGTTTTAAGCGTATATAGACGACAAAGCACTATAATTGGCTTACGGTGAAGTAATTTTGAAAAATTTTGTTCGAAATGTTGTTTTTAGGCGTATATAAACGACATATTACTATTCTAGGGTAATTTAAAGTCGTTTGACGATTTGACAGTTTTAGGCGTATATAGACGACATAGCACTATAATTGGCTGACGGTGAAGTAATTTTGAAAAATTTTGTTCGAAATGTTGTTTTTAGGCGTATATAAACGACATATTACTATTTTAGGGTAATTTAAAGTCGTTTGACGATTTGACAGTTTTAGGCGTATATAGACGACATAGCACTATAATTGGCTTACGGTGAAGTAATTTTGAAAAAATTTTTCGAAATGTTGTTTTTAGGCGTATATAAACGACATATTACTATTTTAGGGTAATTTATGGTCGTTTGACGATTTGACAGTTTTAGGCGTATATAGACGACATAGCACTATAATTGGCTTACGGTGAAGTAATTTAGAAAAATTTTGTTCGAAAAGTTGTTTTTAGGCGTATATAAACGACATATTACTATTTTAGGGTAATTTAAAGTCGTTTGACGATTTGACAGTTTAAGGCGTATATAGGCGACATAGCACTATAATTGGCTTACGGTGAAGTAATTTTGAAAAATTTTGTTCGAAATGTTGTTTTAGGCGTATATAAACGACATATTTCTATTTTAGGGTAATTTGAAGTCGTTTGACAATTTGACAGTTTTAGGCGTATAGGAGCGACACTTAACTTGATTAATTTTTTGTTCGAAATGTTTGTTTTTTAGGCGTATGTAAAAACGACATATTACTATTTAGGAGTAATTTTAATTAATAGTTTGACAGTTTGGGGCATATAGTCAGCTTTTACGGTGAGAGTAAATTTTTTGAAAAATTTTGATCAGAAATGTTGTTTTTAGGCGTATATAAACGACATATTACTATTTTAGGGTAATTTAAAGTCGTTTGACGATTTGACAGTTTTAAGGCGTATATTGGCGACATAGCACTATAATTGGCTTACGGTGAAGTAATTTTGAAAAATTTTGTTCGAAATGTTGTTTTTAGGCGTATATAAACGACATATTAATATTTTTGGGTAATTTAAAGTCGTTTGACGATTTGACAGTTTTAGGCGTATATAGACGACATAGCACTATAATTGGCTTACGGTGAAGTAATTTTGAAAAATTTCTTTGAAATATTTGTTTTAATATATAAACGACATATTACTATTTTAAGTGTTCGTCGTTTGACGATTTGTGACAGTTTTTAGGCGTATATTGGCGACATACTTTATAATTAGCTTACGGTGAGAATAATTTTGAAGAAAAATTTGATGATCGAAATGTTGTTTTTAGGCATATATATAAGCGACATGGCTTATTACTATTTTAGGGTAATTTAAAGTCAGTTTTGACGATTTGACGCACAGGCGTATATAGACGGCATAGCACTATAGTGGCTTACAGTGATATTTTTTGAAAAATTTTGTTCAAATGTTGTTTTTTAGAGGCGTATATAAACGACATATTACTATTTTAGGAGGTAATTTAAAGTCGTTTGACGATTTGACAGTTTTAGGCGTATATAGACGACATAGCACTATAATTGGCTTACGGTGAAGTAATTTTGAAAAATTTTGTTCGAAATGTTGTTTTTAGGCGTATATAAACGACATATTTCTATTTTAGGTTAATTTGAAGTCGTTTGACAATTTGACAGTTTTAGGCGTATATAGGCGACATAGCACTATAATTGGCTTACGGTGAAGTAATTTTGAAAAATTTTGTTCGAAATGTTGTTTTTAGGCGTATATAAACGACATATTTCTATTTTAGGGTAATTTGAACCCGTTTGACAATTTGACAGTTTTAGGCGTATATAGGCGACATAGCACTATAATTGACTTACGGTGAAGTAATTTTGAAAAATTTTGTTCGAAATGTTGTTTTTAGGCGTATATAAACGACATATTTCTATTTTAGGGTAATTTGAAGTCGTTTGACAATTTGACAGTTTTAGGCGTATATAGGCGACATAGCACTATAATTGGCTTACGGTGAAGTAATTTTGAAAAATTTTGTTCGAAATGTTGTTTTAGGCGTATATAAACGACATATTTCTATTTTAGGGTAATTTGAAGTCGTTTGACAATTTGACAGTTTTAGGCGTATATAGACGACATAGCACTATAATTGGCTTACGGTGAAGTAATTTTGAAAAATTTTGTTCGAAATGTTGTTTTTAGGCGTATATAAACGACATATTAATATTTTAAGGTAATTTAAAGTCGTTTGACGATTTGACAGTTTTAGGCGTATATAGACGACATAGCACTATAATTGGCTTACGGTGAAGTAATTTTGAAAAATTTTGTTCGAAATGTTGTTTTAGGCGTATATAAACGACATATTTCTATTTTAGGGTAATTTGAAGTCGTTTGACTATTTGACAGTTTTAGGCGTATATAGACGACATAGCACTATAATTGGCTTACGGTGAAGTAATTTTGAAAAATTTTGTTCGAAATGTTGTTTTTAGGCGTATATATACGACACATTTCTATTTTAGGGTAATTTGAAGTCGTTTGACAATTTGACAGTTTTAGGCGTATATAGACGACATAGCACTATAATTGGCTTACGGTGAAGTAATTTAGAAAAATTTTGTTCGAAATGTTGTTTTTAGGCGTATATAAACGACATATTACTACTTTAGGGTAATTTAAAGTCGTTTGACGATTTGACAGTTTTAGGCGAATATAGGCGACATAGCACTATAATTGGCTTACGGTGAAGTAATTTTGAAAAATTTTGTTCGAAATGTTGTTTTTAGGCGTATATAAACGACATATTAATATTTTGGGGTAATTTAAAGTCGTTTGACGATTTGACAGTTTTAGGCGTATATAGACGACATTGCACTATAATTGGCTGACGGTGAAGTAATTTTGAAAAATTTTGTTCGAAATGTTGTTTTTAGGCGTATATAAACGACATATTACTATTTTAGGGTAATTTGATGTCGTTTGACGATTTGACAGTTTTAGGCGTATATAGTCGACATAGCACTATAATTGGCTTACGGTGAAGTAATTTTGAAAAATTTTGATCGAAATGTTGTTTTTAGGCGTATATAAACGACATATTACTATTTTAGGGTAATTTAAAGTCGTTTGACGATTTGACAGTTTTAGGCGTATATAGACGACAAAGCACTATAATTGGCTGACGGTGAAGTAATTTTGAAAAATTTTGTTCGAAATGTTGTTTTTAGGCGTATATAAACGACATATTAATATTTTAGGGTAATTTAAAGTCGTTTGACGATTTGACAGTTTTAGGCGTATATAGGCGAATAAGCACTATAATTGGTTTACGGTGAAGTAATTTTGAAAATTTTTTTTCGAGTTGTTTTTAGGCGTATATAAACGACATATTACTATTTTAGGGTAATTTAAAGTCGTTTGACGATTTGACAGTTTTAGGCGTATATTGGCGACATAGCACTATAATTGGCTTACGGTGAAGTAATTTTGAAAAATTTTGTTCGAAATGTTGATTTTAGGCGTATATAAACGACATATTACTATTTTAGGGTAATTTAAAGTCGTTTGACGATTTGACAGTTTAGGCGTATATAGACGACATAGCACTATAATTGGCTTACGGTGAAGTAATTTTGAAAAATTTTGTTCGAAATGTTGTTTTTAGGCATATATAACGACATATTACTATTTTAGGGTAATTTAAAGTCGTTTGACGATTTGACAGTTTTAGGCGTATATAGACGACATAGCACTATAATTGGCTTACGGTGAAGTAATTTTGAAAAATTTTGTTCGAAATGTTGTTTTAGGCGTATATAAACGACATATTTCTATTTTAGGGTAATTTGAAGTCGTTTGACAATTTGACAGTTTTAGGCGTATATAGGCGACATAGCACTATAATTGGCTTACGGTGAAGTAATTTTGAAAAAATTTGTTCGAAATGTTGTTTTTAGGCGTATATAAACGACATATTACTATTTTAGGGTAATTTAAAGTCGTTTGACGATTTGACAGTTTTAGGCGTATATAGGCGACATAGCACTATAATTGACTTACGGTGAAGTAATTTTGAAAAATTTTGTTCGAAATGTTGTTTTTAGGCGTATATAAACGACATATTACTATTTTAGGGTAATTTAAAGTCGTTTGACGATTTGACAGTTTTAGGCGTATATAGACGACATAGCACTATAATTGGCTTACGGTGAAGTAATTTTGAAAAATTTTGTTCGAAATGTTGTTTTTAGGCGTATATAAAAGACATATTACTATTTTAGGGTAATTTAAAGTCGTTTGACGATTTGACGTATATTGGCGACATACTTTCTCAGTGGCTTACGGTGAAGTAATTTTGAAAAAAATTTTTCGAAATGTTGTTTTTAGGCGTATATAAACGACATATCTATTTTAGGGTAATTTAATGTCGTTTGACGATTTGACAGTTTAAGGCGTATATTGGCGACATAGCACTATAATTGGCTAACGGTGAAGTAATTTTGAAAAATTTTGTTCGAAATGTTGTTTTTAGGAGTATATAAACGACATATTACTATTTTAGGGTAATTTGAAGTCGTTTGACGATTTGAAAGTTTTAGGCGTATATAGGCGACATAGCAGTATAATTGGCTTACGGTGAAGTAATTTTGAAAAATTTTGATCGAAATGTTGTTTTTAGGCGTATATAAACGACATATTACTATTTTAGGGTAATTTAAAGTCGTTTGACGATTTGACAGTTTTAGGCGTATATAGACGACATAGCACTATAATTAGAAACTGAAATTTAAAGTCGTTTGACGATTTGACAGTTTTAGGCGTATATAGACGACATAGCACTATAATTGGCTTAGGGTGAAGTAATTTTGAAAAATTTTGTTCGAAATGTTGTTTTTAGGCGTATATAAACGACATATTACTATTTTAGGGTAATTTAAAGTCGTTTGACGATTTGACAGTTTTAGGCGTATATAGGCGACATAGCACTATAATTGGCTTACGGTGAAGTAATTTTGAAAATTTTTTTTCGAAATGTTGTTTTCAGGCGTATATAAACGACATATTACTATTTTAGGGTAATTTAAAGTCGTTTGACGATTTGAAAGTTTTAGGCGTATATAGGCGACATAGCACTATAATTGGCTTACGGGGAAATAATTTTGAAAAATTTTGTTCGAAATGTTGTTTTTAGGCGTATATAAACGACATATTAATATTTTAGGGTAATTTAAAGTCGTTTGACGATTTGACAGTTGTAGGCGTATATAGACGACATATTAATATTTTAGGGTAATTTAAAGTCGTTTGACGATTTGACAGTTTTAGGCGTATATAGACGACATAGCACTATAATTGGCTTACGGTGAAGTAATTTTGAAAATTTTTGTTCGAAATGTTGTTTTTAGGCGTATATAAACGACATATTACTATTTTAGGGTAATTTAAAGTCGTTTGACGATTTGAAAGTTTTAGGCGTATATAGGCGACATAGCACTATAATTGGCTTACGGTGAAGTAATTTTGAAAAATTTTGTTCGAAATGTTGTTTTTAGGCGTATATAAACGACATATTACTATTTTAAGGTAATTTAAAGTCGTTTGACGATTTGACAGTTTTAGGCGTATATAGACGACATAGCACTATAATTGGCTTACGGTGAAGTAATTTTGTAAAATTTTGTTCGAAATGTTGTTTTTAGGCGTATATAAACGACATATTACTATTTTAGGGTAATTTAAAGTCGTTTGACGATTTGACAGTTTTAGGCGTATATTGGCGACATAGCACTATAATTGGCTTACGGTGAAGTAATTTTGAAAAATTTTGATCGAAATGTTGTTTTTAGGCGTATATAAACGACATATTACTATTTTAGGGTAATTTAAAGTCGTTTGACGATTTGACACTTTTAGGCGTATATAGACGACATAGCACTATAATTGGCTTACAGTGAAGTAATTTTGAAAAATTTTGTTCGAAATGTTGTTTTTAGGCGTATATAAACGACATATTACTATTTTAGGGTAATTTAAAGTCGTTTGACGATTTGACAGTTTTAGGCGTATATAGACATATTAAATATTTGGAATTAATTTAAAGTCGTTTGACGATTTGACAGTTTTAGGCGTATATAGACGACATAGCACTATAATTGGCTTACGGTGAAGTAATTTTGAAAAATTTTGTTCGAAATGTTGTTTTAGGCGTATATAAACGACACATATTATTAATATTTTAAAGAATGTTTACAAAAAGTCATTTGACGATTTGACAGTTGTAGGCATTGCATATAGACGACATGATAATATTTTAGGGGTAATTTAAAGTCGTTGACGATTTGACAAGGATTTTAAGGCGTATATAGACATAACTATAATTGGCTTTGAGGTGAAGTAATTTTGAAAAATTTTATTCGAAATGTTGTTTTTAGGCGTATATAAACGACATATTACTAATTTAGGGTAATTTAAAGTCGTTTGACGATTTGACAGTTTTAGGCGTATATAGGCGACATAGCACTATAATTGGCTTACGGTGAAGTAATTTTGAAAAATTTTGTTCGAAATGTTGTTTTTAGGAGTATATAAACGACATATTACTATTTTAGGGTAATTTAAAGTCGTTTGACGATTTGACAGTTTTTGGCGTATATTGGCGACATAGCACTATAATTGGCTTACGGTGAAGTAATTTTGAAAAATTTTGTTCGAAATGTTGTTTTTAGGCGTATATAAACGACATATTACTATTTTAGGGTAATTTAAAGTCGTTTGACGATTTGACAGTTTTAGGCGTATATAGACGACATAGCACTATAATTGGCTTACGGTGAAGTAATTTTGAAAAATTTTGTTCAAAATGTTGTTTTTAGGCGTATATAAACGACATATTACTATTTTAGGGTAATTTAAAGTCGTTTGACGATTTGACAGTTTTTGGCGTATATTGGCGACATAGCACTATAATTGGCTTACGGTGAAGTAATTTTGAAAAATTTTGTTCGAAATGTTGTTTTTAGGCGTATATAAACGACATATTAATATTTTAGGGTAATTTAAAGTCGTTTGACGATTTGACAGTTTTAGGCGTATATAGACGACATAGCACTATAATTGGCTTACGGTGAAGTAATTTTGAAAAATTTTGTTCGAAATGTTGTTTTTAGGAGTATATAAACGACATATTACTATTTTAGGGTAATTTGAAGTCGTTTGACGATTTGAAAGTTTTAGGCGTATATAGGCGACATAGCAGTATAATTGGCTTACGGTGAAGTAATTTTGAAAAATTTTGTTCGAAATGTTGTTTTTAGGCGCATATAAAAGACATATTACTATTTTAGGGTAATTGAAAGTCGTTTGACGATTTGACAGTTTTAGGCGTACATAGGCGACATAGCTCTTTAATTGGGCTTATGAAGTAATTCAGAAAAAATTTGTTCGGAAATGTTGTTTTTTAGCGCATATAAAACGACATACATACTATTTTAGGGTAATTTAAAGTCGTTTGACGATTTGACAGTTTTAGGCGTATATAGCATATAGCAATTATGAATATTTACGGTGAAGTAATTTTGAAAAAAAATTTTGTTCGAAATGTTGTTTTTAGGCGTATATAAACGACATATTACTATTTTACGGTAATTTGAAGACGTTTGACGAATTGACAGTTTTAGGCGTACATAGGCGACATAGCACTATAATTGGCTTACGGTGAAGTAATTTTGAAAAATTTTGTTCGAAATGTTGTTTTAAGGCGTATATAAACGACATATTACTATTTTAGGGTAATTTAAAGTCGTTTGACGATTTGACAGTTTTAGGCGTATATAGGCGACATAGCACTATAATTGGCTTACGGTGAAGTAATTTTGAAAAATTTTGTTCGAAATATTGTTTTTAGGCGTATATAAACGACATATTACTATTTTAGGGTAATTTAAAGTCGTTTGACGATTTGACAGTTTTAGGCGTATATAGGCGAATAAGCAGTATAATTGGCTTACGGTGAAGTAATTTTGAAAAATTTTGTTCGAAATGTTGTTTTAGGCGTATATAAACGACATATTTCTATTTTAGGGTAATTTGAAGTCGTTTGACAATTTGACAGTTTTAGGCGTATATAGGTTTACGGTGAAGTAATTTTGAAAATTTTTTTTCGAGTTGTTTTTAGGCGTATATAAACGACATATTACTATTTTAGGGTAATTTAAAGTAGTTTGACGATTTGACAGTTTTAGGCGTATATAGACGACATAGCACTATAATTGGCTTACGGTGAAGTAATTTTGAAAAAATTTTGTTCGAAATGTTGTTTTTAGGCGTATATAAACGACATATTACTATTTTAGGGTAATTTAAAGTCGTTTGACGATTTGACAGTTTTAGGCGTATATAGGCGAATAAGCAGTATAATTGGCTTACGGTGAAGTAATTTTGAAAAATTTTGTTCGAAATGTTGTTTTTAGGCGTATATAAACGACATATTACTATTTTAGGGTAATTTAAAGTCGTTTGACGATTTGACAGTTTTAGGCGTATATAGAAGACATAGCACTATAATTGGCTTACGGTGAAGTAATTTTGAAAAATTTTGTTCGAAATGTTGTTTTTAGGCGTATATAAACGACATATTACTATTTTAGGGTAATTTAAAGTCGTTTGACGATTTGACAGTTTTAGGCGTATATAGACGACATAGCAATATAATTGGCTTACGGTGAAGTAATTTTGAAAAATTTTGTTCGAAATGTTGTTTTTAGGCGTATATAAACGACATATTACTATTTTAGGGTAATTTAAAGTCGTTTGACGATTTGACAGTTTTAGGCGTATATTGGCTGCATAGCACTATAATTGGCTTACGGTGAAGTAATTTTGAAAAATTGTGTTCGAAATGTTGTTTTTAGGCGTATATAAACGACATATTACTATTTTAGGGTAATTTAAAGTCGTTTGACGATTTGACAGTTTTAGGCGTATATTGGCGACATAGCACTATAATTGGCTTACGGTGAAGTAATTTTGAAAAATTTTGTTCGAAATGTTGTTTTTAGGCGTATATAAACGACATATTACTATTTTAGGGTAATTAAAAGTCGTTTGATGATTTGACAGTTTTAGGCGTATAAAGGCGACAAAGCACTATAATTGGCTTACGGTGAAGTAATTTTGAAAAATTTTGTTCGAAATGTTGTTTTTAGGCGTATATAAACGACATATTACTATTTTAGGGTAATTTAAAGTCGTTTGACGATTTGACAGTTTTAGGCGTATATAGGCGACATAGCACTATAATTGGCTTACGGTGAAGTAATTTTGAAAAATTTTGTTCGAAATGTTGTTTTTAGGCGTATATAAACGAGATATTACTATTTTAGGGTAATTTAAAGTCGTTTGACGATTTGACAGTTTTAGGCGTATATTGGCGACATAGCACTATAATTGGCTTACGGTGAAGTAATTTTGAAAAATTTTGTTCGAAATGTTGTTTTTAGGCGTTTATAAACGACATATTAATATTTTAGGGTAATTTAAAGTCGTTTGACGATTTGACAGTTTTAGGCGTATATAGGCGACATAGCACTATAATTGGCTTACGGTGAAGTAATTTTGAAAAATTTTGTTCGAAATGTTGTTTTTAGGCGTATATAAACGACATATTACCATTTTAGGGTAATTTAAAGTCGTTTGACGATTTGACAGTTTTAGGCGTATATAGACGACATAGCACTATAATTGGCTTACAGTGAAGTAATTTAGAAAAATTTTGTTCGAAAAGTTGTTTTTAGGCGTATATAAACGACATATTACCATTTTAGGGTAATTTAAAGTCGTTTGACGATTTGACAGTTTTAGGCGTATATAGACGATATAGCACTATAATTGGCTTACGGTGAAGTAATTTTGAAAAATTTTGTTCGAAATGTTGTTTTTAGGCGTATATAAACGACATATTACTATTTTAGGGTAATTATTTTAGGGTAATTTAAAGTCGTTTGACGATTTGACAGTTTTAGTCGTATATAGGCGACATAGCACTATAATTGGCTTACGGTGAAGTAATTTTGAAAAATTTTGTTCGAAATGTTGTTTTTAGGCGTATATAAACGACATATTACTATTTTAGGGTAATTTAAAGTCGTTTGACGATTTGACAGTTTTTGGCGTATATAGACGACATAGCACTATAATTAGCTTACGGTGAAGTAATTTTGAAAAATTTTGTTCGAAATGTTGTTTTTAGGCGTATATAAACGACATATTACTATTTTACGTTAATTTGAAGACGTTTGACGATTTGACAGTTTTAGGCGTACATAGGCGACATAGCACTATAATTGGCTTACGGTGAAGTAATTTTGAAAAATTTTGTTCGAAATGTTGTTTTTAGGCGTATATAAACGACATATTACTATTTTAGGGTAATTTAAAGTCGTTGGACGATTTGACAGTTTTAGGCGTATATAGGCGACATAGCACTATAATTGGCTTACGGTGAAGTAATTTTGAAAAATTTTATTCGAAATGTTGTTTTTAGGCGTATATAAACGACATATTACTAATTTAGGGTAATTTAAAGTCGTTTTACGATTTGACGAGATTTTAGGCGTATATAGGCGAATAAGCTTGGCCTGGTGGCTTACGGTGAAGTAATTTTGAAAAATTTTGTTCGAAATGTTGTTTTTAGGCGTATATAAACGACATATTACTATTTTAGGGTAATTTAAAGTCGTTTGACAATTTGACAGTTTTAGGCGTATATAGGCGACATAGCACTATAATTGGCTTACGGTGAAGTAATTTTGAAAAATTTTGTTCAAAATGTTGTTTTTAGGCGTATATAAACGACATATTCCTATTTTAGGGTAATTTAAAGTCGTTTGACGATTTGACAGTTTTAGGCGTATATAGGCGACATAGCACTATAATTGCCTTACGGTGAAGTAATTTTGAAAAATTTTGTTCGAAATGTTGTTTTTGGGCGTATATAAACGACATATTACTATTTTAGGGTAATTTAAAGTCGTTTGACGATTTGACAGTTTTAGGCGTATATAGACGACATAGCACTATAATTGGCTTACGGTGAAGTAATTTTGAAAAATTTTGTTCGAAATTTTGTTTTTAGGCGTATATAAACGACATATTACTATTTTAGGGTAATTTAAAGTCGTTTGACGATTTGACAGTTTTAAGGAAAAGCATTATTATATTGGCGACATAGCACTATAATTGGCTTACAGTGAAGTAATTTTGAAAGAAATTTGTTCAGGAAATGTTGTTTTTTAGGCGTATATAAACGACATATTACTATTTTAGGGTAATTTAAAGTCGTTTGACGATTTGGCAGTTTTAAGGCGTATATTGGCGACAGCACTATAAATTAGCTTACGGTGAAGTAATTTTGTTTGTTCGAAATGTTGTTTTTAGGCGTATATAAACGACATATTTCTATTTTAGGGTAATTTGATGTCGTTTGACAATTTGACAGTTTTAGGCGTATATAGGCGACAAAGCACTATAATTGGCTTACGGTGAAGTAATTTTGAAAAATTTTGTTCGAAATATTGTTTTTAGGCGTATATAAACGACATATTACTATTTTAGGGTAATTTAAAGTCGTTTGACGATTTGACAGTTTTAGGCGTATATAGACGACATAGCACTATAATTGACTTACGGTGAAGTAATTTAGAAAAATTTTGTTCGAAATGTTGTTTTTAGGCGTATATAAACGACATATTACTATTTTAGGGTAATTTAAAGTCGTTTGACGATTTGGCAGTTTAGGCGTATTATATTGGCGACATAGCACTATAATTGGCTTACGGTGAAGTAATTTTGAAAAATTTTGTTCGAAATGTTGTTTTTAGGCGTATATAAACGACATATTACTATTTTAGGGTAATTTAAAGTCGTTTGACGATTTGACAGTTTTAGGCGTATATAGGCGATTAAGCAGTATAATTGGCTTACGGTGAAGTAATTTTGAAAAATTTTGTTCGAAATGTTGTTTTTAGGCGTATATAAACGACATATTACTATTTTAGGGTAATTTAAAGTCGTTTGACGATTTGACAGTTTTAGGCGTATATAGGCGACATAGCACTATAATTGGCTTACGGTGAAGTAATTTTGAAAAATTTTGTTCGAAATGTTGTTTTTGGGCGTATATAAACGACATATTACTATTTTAGGGTAATTTAAAGTCGTTTGACGATTTGACAGTTTTAGGCGTATATAGGCGACCAAGCACTATAATTGGCTTACGGTGAAGTAATTTTGAAAAATTTTGTTCGAAATGTTGTTTTTAGGCGTATATAAACGACATATTACTATTTTAGGGTAATTTAAAGTCGTTTGACGATTTGACAGTTTTAGGCGTATATAGGCGACATAGCACTATAATTGGCTTACGGTGAAGTAATTTTGAAAAATTTTGTTCGAAATGTTGTTTTTAGGCGTATATAAACGACATATTACTATTTTAGGGTAATTTAAAGTCGTTTGACGATTTGACAGTTTTAGGCGTATATAGGCGACATAAGCACTATAATTGGCTTACGGTGAAGTAATTTTGAAAAATTTTGTTCGAAATGTTGTTTTTAGGCGTATATAAACGACATATTACTATTTTAGGGTAATTTAAAGTCGTTTGACGATTTGACAGTTTTAGGCGTATATAGGCGACATAGCACTATAATTGGCTTACGGTGAAGTAATTTTGAAAAATTTTGTTCGAAATGTTGTTTTTAGGCGTATATAAACGACATATTACTATTTTAGGGTAATTTGAAGTCGTTTGACGATTTGACAGTTTTAGGCGTATATTGGCGACATAGCACTAGAATGGGCTTACGGTGAAGTAATTTTGAAAAATTTTGTTCGAAATGTTGTTTTTAGGCGTATATAAACGACATATTACTATTTTAGGGTAATTTAAAGTCGTTTGACGATTTGACAGTTTTAGGCGTATATTGGCGACATAGCACTATAATTGGCTTACGGTGAAGTAATTTTGAAAAATTTTGTTCGAAATGTTGTTTTTAGGCGTATATAAACGACATATTACTATTTTAGGGTAATTAAAAGTCGTTTGACGATTTGACAGTTTTAGGCGTATATAGGCGACAAAGCACTATAATTGGCTTACGGTGAAGTAATTTTGAAAAATTTTGTTCGAAATGTTGTTTTTAGGCGTATATAAACGACATATTACTATTTTAGGGTAATTTAAAGTCGTTTGACGATTTGACAGTTTTAGGCGTATATAGACGACATAGCACTATAATTGGCTTACGGTGAAGTAATTTTGAAAAATTTTGTTCGAAATGTTGTTTTTAGGCGTATATAAACGACATATTACTATTTTAGGGTAATTTAAAGTCGTTTGACGATTTGACAGTTTTAGGCGTATATTGGCGACATAGCACTATAATTGGCTTACGGTGAAGTAATTTTGAAAAATTTTGTTCGAAATGTTGTTTTTAGGCGTATATAAACGACATATTACTATTTTAGGGTAATTTAAAGTCGTTTGACGATTTGACAGTTTTAGGCGTATATAGGCGACATAGCACTATAATTGGCTTACGGTGAAGTAATTTTGAAAAATTTTGTTCGAAATGTTGTTTTTAGGCGTATATAAACGACATATTACTATTTTAGGGTAATTTAAAGTCGTTTGACGATTTGACAGTTTTAGGCGTATATAGACGACATAACACTATAATTGGCTTACGGTGAAGTAATTTTGAAAAATTTTGTTCGAAATGTTGTTTTTAGGCGTATATAAACGACATATTACTATTTTAGGGTAATTTAAAGTCGTTTGACGATTTGACAGTTTTAGGCGTATATTGGCGACATAGCACTATAATTGGCTTACGGTGAAGTAATTTTGAAAAATTTTGTTCGAAATGTTGTTTTTAGGCGTATATAAACGACATATTACTATTTTAGGGTAATTTAAAGTCGTTTGACGATTTGACAGTTTTAGGCGTATATAGGCGACATAGCACTATAATTGGCTTACGGTGAAGTAATTTTGAAAAATTTTGTTCGAAATGTTGTTTTTAGGCGTATATAAACGACATATTACTATTTTAGGGTAATTTAAAGTCGTTTGACGATTTGACAGTTTTAGGCGTATATAGACGACATAGCACTATAATTGGCTTACGGTGAAGTAATTTTGAAAAAATTTGTTCGAAATGTTGTTTTTAGGCGTATATAAACGACATATTACTATTTTAGGGTAATTTGAAGACGTTTGACGATTTGACAGTTTTAGGCGTATATAGGCGACATAGCACTATAATTGGCTTACGGTGAAGTAATTTTGAAAAATTTTGTTCGAAATGTTGTTTTTAGGCGTATATAAACGACACATTACTATTTTAGGGTAATTTAAAGTCGTTTGACGATTTGACAGTTTTAGGCGTATATATAAGGCGACATGCTTTATAATTGGCTTACGGTGAAGTAATTTTTGAAAAATTTTATTCGAAATGTTATTTGTTTTAGGCGTATATGAAACGACATATTATTACTATTTTAGGGTAATTTAAAGTCGTTCCAGCGATTTGACAGTTTTAGGCGTATATAGGCGACATAGCACTATAATTGGCTTACGGTGAAGTAATTTTGAAAAATTTTATTCGAAATGTTGTTTTTAGGCGTATATAAACGACATATTACTATTTTAGGGTAATTTGAAGTCGTTTGACGATTTGACAGTTTTAGGCGTATATAGGCGACATAGCACTATAATTGGCTTACGGTAAAGTAATTTTGAAAAATTTTGTTCGAAATGTTGTTTTTAGGCGTATATAAACGACATATTACTATTTTAGGGTATTTTAAAGTCGTTTGACGATTTGACAGTTTTAGGCGTATATAGGCGACATAGCACTATAATTGGCTTACGGTGAAGTAATTTTGAAAAATTTTGTTCGAAATGTTGTTTTTAGGCGTATATAAACGACATATTAATATTTTAGGGTAATTTAAAGTCGTTTGACGATTTGACAGTTTTAGGAGTATATAGACGACATAGCACTATAATTGGCTTACGGTGAAGTAATTTTGAAAAATTTTGTTCGAAATGTTGTTTTTAGGCGTATATAAACGACATATTACTGTTTTAGGGTAATTTAAAGTCGTTTGACGATTTGACAGTTTTAGGCGTATATAGGCGACATAGCACTATAATTGGCTTACGGTGAAGTAATTTTGAAAAATTTTGTTCGAAATGTTGTTTTTAGGCGTATATAAACGACATATTACTATTTTAAGGTAATTTAAAGTCGTTTGACGATTTGACAGTTTTAGGCGTATATAGACGACATAGCACTATAATTGGCTTACGGTGAAGTAATTTTGAAAAATTTTGTTCGAAATGTTGTTTTTAGGCGTATATAAACGACATATTAATATTTTTGGGTAATTAAAGTCGTTTGACGCTTTGACAGTTTAGTATATAGGCGACAAAGCACTATAATTGGCTTACGGTGAAGTAATTTTTGAAAAATTTTGTTCGAAATGTTGTTTTAGGCGTATATAAGCTTGCGACGACATATTACTATTTTAAAGGTAATTTAAAGTCGTTTGACGATTTGACATGATTTTAGGCGTATATGAACGACATAGCACTATAATTGGCTTACGGTAATTTTGAAAAATTTTGTTTCGAAATGTTGTTTTTCGGCGTATAAACGACATATTACTATTTGGGGTAATTTAAAGTCGTTTGACACGATTTGACAGTTTTAGGCGTATATATTGGCGACATGGCACTATAAGGTAACACGGTGAAGTAATTTGAAAAATTTTGATCGAAATGTTGTTTTTTAGGCGTATATAAACGACATAATGTGTATTTTAAGGGTAATTTAAAGTCGTTGACGATTTGACAGTTTTAGGCGTATATAGACGACATAGGACTATAATTGGCTTACGGTGAAGTAATTTTGAAAAATTTTGTTCGAAATGTTGTTTTTAGGCGTATATAAACGACATATTACTATTTTACGGTAATTTAAAGTCGTTTGACGATTTGACAGTTTTAGGCGTATATAGACGACATAGCACTATAATTGGCTTACGGAGAAGTAATTTTGAAAAATTTTGTTCGAAATGTTGTTTTTAGGCGTATATAAACGACATATTACTATTTTAGGGTAATTTAAAGTCGTTTGACGATTTGACAGTTTTAGGCGTATATTGGCGACATGGCACTATAATTGGCTTACGCTGATAATTTTGAAAAATTTTGTTCAATGTTGTTTTTAGGCGTATATAAACGACATATTACTATTTTGATATTTGAAGACGTTTGACATTTGACAGTTTAAGGCGTACATAGGCGACATAGCACTATAATTGGCTTACGGTGAAGTAATTTTGAAAATTTTGTTCGAAATGTTGTTTTTAGGCATATAAACGACATATTACTATTTTAGGGTAATTTAAAGTCGTTTGACGATTTGACAGTTTTTGGCGTATATAGACGACATAGCACTATAATTGGCTTACGGTGAAGTAATTTTGAAAAATTTTGTTCGAAATGTTGTTTTTAGGCGTATATAAACGACATATTACTATTTTAGGGTAATTGAAAGTCGTTTGACGATTTGACAGTTTTAGGCGTATATTGGCGACATAGCACTATAATTGGCTTACGGTGAAGTAATTTTGAAAAATTTTGTTCGAAATGTTGTTTTAGGCGTATATAAACGACATATTTCTATTTTAGGGTAATTTGAAGTCGTTTGACAATTTGACAGTTTTAGGCGTATATAGACGACATAGCACTATAATTGGCTTACGGTGAAGTAATTTTGAAATTTTTTTTTCGAAATGTTGTTTTTAGGCGTATATAAACGACATATTACTATTTTAGGGTAATTTAAAGTCGTTTGACGATTTGACAGTTTTAGGCGTATATAGGCGACATATCACTATAATTGGCTTACGGTGAAGTAATGTTGAAAAATTTTGTTCGAAATGTTGTTTTTAGGCGTATATAAACGACATATTACTATTTTAGGGTAATTTAAAGTCGTTTGACGATTTGACAGTTTTAGGCGTATATAGGCGACATAGCACTATAATTGGCTTACGGTGAAGTAATTTTGAAAAATTTTGTTCGAAATGTTGTTTTTAGGCGTATATAAACGACATATTACTATTTTAGGGTAATTTAAAGTCGTTTGACGATTTGACAGTTTTAGGCGTATATAGACGACATAGCACTATAATTGGCTTACGGTGAAGTAATTTTGAAAAATTTTGTTCGAAATGTTGTTTTTAGGCGTATATAAACGACATATTACTATTTTAGGGTAATTTAAAGTCGTTTGACGATTTGACAGTTTTAGGCGTATATAGGCGACATAGCACTATAATTGGCTTACCGGTGAAGTAATTTTGAAAAATTTTGTTCGAAATGTTGTTTTTAGGCGTATATAAACGACATATTACTATTTTAGGGTAAATTAAAGTCGTTTGACGATTTGACAGTTTATGGCGTATATAGGCGACATAGCACTATAATTGGCTTACGGTGAAGTAATTTTGAAAAATTTTGTTCGAAATGTTGTTTTTAGGCGTATATAAACGACATATTACTATTTTAGGGTAATTTAAAGTCGTTTGACGATTTGACAGTTTTAGGCGTATATAGGCGACATAAGCACTATAATTGGCTTACGGTGAAGTAATTTTGAAAAATTTTGTTCGAAATGTTGTTTTTAGGCGTATATAAACGACATATTACTATTTTAGGGTAATTTGAAGTCGTTTGACGATTTGACAGTTTTAGGCGTATATAGACGACATAGCACTATAATTGGCTGACGGTGAAGTAATTTTGAAAAATTTTGTTCGAAATGTTGGTTTTAGGCGTATATAAACGACATATTACTATTTTAGGGTAATTTGAAGACGTTTGACGATTTGACAGTTTTAGGCGTATATAGGCGACATAGCACTATATTGACTTACGGTGAAGTAATTTTGAAAAATTTTGTTCGAAATGTTGTTTTTAGGCGTATATAAACGACATATTACTATTTTAAGGTAATTTAAAGTCGTTTGACGATTTGACAGTTTTAGGCGTATATAGACGACATAGCACTATAATTGGCTTACGGTAAAGTAATTTTGAAAAATTTTGTTCGAAATGTTGTTTTTAGGCGTATATAAACGACATATTACTATTTTAGGGTAATTTAAAGTCGTTTGACGATTTGACAGTTTAAGGCGTATATTGGCGACATAGCACTATAATTTGCTTACGGTGAAGTAATTTTGAAAAATTTTGTTCGAAATGTTGTTTTTAGGCGTATATAAACGATATATTACTATTTTAGGGTAATTTAAAGTCGTTTGACGATTTGACAGTTTTAGGCGTATATAGGCGACATAGCACTATAATTAGCTTACGGTGAAGTAATTTTGAAAAATTTTGTTCGAAATGTTGTTTTTAGGCGTATATAAACGACATATTACTATTTTAGGGTAATTTAAAGTCTTTTGACGATTTGACAGTTTTAGGCGTATATAGGCGACATAGCACTATAATTGGCTTACGGTGAAGTAATTTTGAAAAATTTTGTTCGAAATGTTGTTTTTAGGCGTATATAAACGACATATTACTACTTTAGGGTAATTTAAAGTCGTTTGACGATTTGACAGTTTTAGGCGAATATAGGCGACATAGCACTATAATTGGCTTACGGTGAAGTAATTTTGAAAAATTTTGTTCGAAATGTTGTTTTTAGGCGTATATAAACGACATATTACTATTTTAGGGTAATTTAAAGTCGTTTGACGATTTGACAGTTTTAGGCGTATATAGGCGACATAGCACTATAATTGGCTTACGGTGAAGTAATTTTGAAAAATTTTGTTCGAAATGTTGTTTTTAGGCGTATATAAACGACATATTACTATTTTAGGGTAATTTAAAGTCGTTTGACGATTTGACAGTTTTAGGCGTATATAGGCTAATAAGCACTATAATTGGCTTACGGTGAAGTAATTTTGAAAAATTTTGTTCGAAATGTTGTTTTTAGGCGTATATAAACGACATATTACTATTTTAGGGTAATTTAAAGTCGTTTGACGATTTGACAGTTTTAGGCGTATATAGACGACATAGCACTATAATTGGCTTACGGTGAAGTAATTTTGAAAAATTTTGTTCGAAATGTTGTTTTTAGGCGTATATAAACGACATATTACTATTTTAGGGTAATTTAAAGTCGTTTGACGATTTGACAGTTTTAGGCGTATATTGGCGACATGGCACTATAATTGGCTTACGGTAAAGTAATTTTGAAAAATTTTGTTCGAAATGTTGTTTTTAGGCGTATATAAACGACATATTAATATTTTAGGGTAATTTAAAGTCGTTTGACGATTTGACAGTTTTCGGCGTATATTGACGACATAGCACTATAATTGGCTTACGGTGAAGTAATTTTGAAAAATTTTGTTCGAAATGTTGTTTTTAGGCGTATATAAACGACATATTACTATTTTAGGGTAATTTAAAGTCGTTTGACGATTTGACAGTTTTTGGCGTATATAGACGACATAGCACTATAATTGGCTTACAGTGAAGTAATTTTGAAAAATTTTGTTCGAAATGTTGTTTTTAGGCGTATATAAACGACATATTACTATTTTAGGGTAATTTAAAGTCGTTTGACGATTTGACAATTTAGGCGTATATAGGCGACATAGCACTATAATTGGCTTACGGTGAAGTAATTTTGAAAAATTTTATTCGAAATGTTGTTTTTAGGCGTATATAAACGACATATTACTATTTTAGGGTAATTTAAAGTCGTTTGACGATTTGACAGTTTTAGGCGTATATAGGCGAATAAGCACTATAATTGGTTTACGGTGAAGTAATTTTGAAAAATTTTGTTCGAAATGTTGTTTTTAGGCGTATATAAACGACATATTTCTATTTTAGGGTAATTTGAAGTCGTTTGACAATTTGACAGTTTTAGGGGTATATATGCGACATAGCACTATAATTGGCTTACGGTGAAGTAATTTTGAAAAATTTTGTTCGAAATGTTGTTTTTAGGCGTATATAAACGACATATTACTATTTTAGGGTAATTTAAAGTCGTTTGACGATTTGACAGTTTTAGGCGTATATAAACGACATAGAACTATAATTGGCTTACGGTGAAGTAATTTTGAAAAATTTTGTTCGAAATGTTGTTTTTAGGCGTATATAAACGACATATTACTATTTTAGGGTAATTTAAAGTCGTTTGACGATTTGACAGTTTTCGGCGTATATTGGCGACATAGCACTATAATTGGCTTACGGTGAAGTAATTTTGAAAATTTTTGTTCGAAATGTTGTTTTTAGGCGTATATAAACGACATATTACTATTTTAGGGTAATTTAAAGTCGTTTGACGATTTGACAGTTTTAGGCGTATATAAACGATAGCACTATAATCATTAACGGTGAAGTAATTTTGAAAAATTTTGTTCGAAATGTTGTTTTTAGGCGTATATAAAAGACATTTTACTATTTTAGGGTAATTTATAGTCGTTTGACGATTTGACAGTTTTAGGCGTATATAGACGACATAGCACTATAATTGGCTTACGGTGAAGTAATTTTGAAAATTTTTGTTCGAAATGTTGTTTTTAGGGGTATATAAACGACATATTTCTATTTTAGGGTAATTTGAAGTCGTTTGACAATTTGACAGTTTTAGGCGTATATAGGCGACATAGCACTATAATTGACTTACGGTGAAGTAATTTTGAAAAATTTTGTTCGAAATGTTGTTTTTAGGCGTATATAAACGACATATTACTATTTTAGGGTAATTTAAAGTCGTTTGACGATTTGACAGTTTTAGGCGTATATAAACGACATAGAACTAAGTACTGGCTTATTAAAAGTAATTTTGAAAAATTTTGTTCGAAATGTTGTTTTTAGAAGTGCATATAAACGACATATTACTATTTTAGGGTAATTTAAAGTCGTTTGACGATTTGACAGTTTTAGGCGTATATTGCCGACATAGCACTATAATTGGCTTACGGTGAAGTAATTTTGAAAAATTTTGTTCGAAATGTTGTTTTTAGGCGTATATAAACGACATATTACTATTTTAGGGTAATTTAAAGTCGTTTGACGATTTGACAGTTTTAGGCGTATATAAACGACATAGCACTATAATTGGCTGACGGTGAAGTAATTTTGAAAAATTTTGTTCGAAATGTTGTTTTTAGGCGTATATAAACGACATATTACTATTTTAGGGTAATTTAAAGTCGTTTGACGATTTGACAGTTTTAGGCGTATATAGACGACATAGCACTATAATTGGCTTACGGTGAAGTAATTTTGAAAAAAAATTTTCGAAATGTTGTTTTTAGGCGTATATAAACGACATATTACTATTTTAGGGTAATTTAAAGTCGTTTGACGATTTGACAGTTTTCGGCGTATATTGGGCGACATAGCACTATAATTGGCTTACGGTGAAGTAATTTTGAAAAATTTTGTTCGAAATGTTGTTTTTAGGCGTATATAAACTATTTTAGGGTAATTAAAATTCGTTTGACGATTTGACAGTTTTAGGCGTATATAGGCGATATAGCACTATAATTGGCTTACGGTGAAGTAATTTTGAAAAATTTTGTTCGAAATGTTGTTTTTAGGCGTATATAAACGATATATTAATATTTTAGGGTAATTTAAAGTCGTTTGACGATTTGACATCTTTAGGCGTATATAGACGACATAGCACTATAATTGGCTTACGGTGAAGTAATTTTGAAAAATTTTGTTCGAAATGTTGTTTTTAGGCGTATATAAACGACATATTTCTATTTTAGGGTAATTTGAAGTCGTTTGACAATTTGACAGTTTTAGGCGTATATAGACGACATAGCACTATAATTGGCTTACGGTGAAGTAATTTTGAAAAATTTTGTTCGAAATGTTGTTTTTAGGCGTATATAAACGACATATTACTATTTTAGGGTAATTTAAAGTCGTTTGACGATTTGACAGTTTTAGGCGTATTTTGGCGACATAGCACTGTAATTGGCTTACGGTGAAGTAATTTTGAAAAATTTTGTTCGAAATGTTGTTTTTAGGCGTATATAAACGACATATTACTATTTTAGGGTAATTTAAAGTCGTTTGACGATTTGACAGTTTTAGGCGTATATAGACGACATAGCATTATAATTGGCTTACGGTGAAGTAATTTTGAAAAATTTTGTTCGAAATGTTGTTTTTAGGCGTATATAAACGACATATTACTATTTTAGGGTAATTTAAAGTCGTTTGACGATTTGACAGTTTTAGGCGTATATTGGCGACATAGCACTATAATTGGCTTACGGTGAAGTAATTTTGAAAAATTTTGTTCGAAATGTTGTTTTTAGGCGTATATAAACGACATATTACTATTTTAGGGTAATTTAAAGTCGTTTGACGATTTGACAGTTTTAGGCGTATATAACGACATAGCACTATAATTGGCTTACGGTGAAGTAATTTTGAAAAATTTTGTTCGAAATGTTGTTTTTAGGCGTATATAAACGACATATTACTATTTTAGGGTAATTTAAAGTCGTTTGACGATTTGACAGTTTTAGGCGTATATAGACGACATAGCACTATAATTGGCTTACGGTGAAGTAATTTTGAAAAATTTTGTTCGAAATGTTGTTTTTAGGCGTATATAAACGACATATTACTATTTTAGGGTAATTTAAAGTCGTTTGACGATTTGACAGTTTTAGGCGTATATGGCGACATAGCACTATAATTGGCTTACGGTGAAGTAATTTTGAAAAATTTTGTTCGAAATGTTGTTTTTAGGCGTATATAAACGACATATTACTATTTTACGGTAATTTGAAGACGTTTGACGATTTGACAGTTTTAGGCGTATATAGGCGAAATAGCACTATAATTGGCTTACGGTGAAGTAATTTTGAAAAATTTTGTTCGAAATGTTGTTTTTAGGCGTATATAAACGACATATTACTATTTTAGGGTAATTTAAAGTCGTTTGACGATTTGACAGTTTTAGGCGTATATAGACGACATAGCACTATAATTGGCTTACGGTGAAGTAATTTTGAAAAAATTTTGTTCGAAATGTTGTTTTTAGGCGTATATAAACGACATATTACTATTTTAGGGTAATTTAAAGTCGTTTGACGATTTGACAGTTTTAGGCGTATATAGGCAATAAAGCACTATAATTGGCTTACGGTGAAGTAATTTTGAAAAATTTTGTTCGAAATGTTGTTTTTAGGCGTATATAAACGACATATTACTATTTTAGGGTAATTTAAAGTCGTTTGACGATTTGACAGTTTTAGGCGTATATAGACGATATAGCACTATAATTGGCTTACGGTGAAGTAATTTAGAAAAATTTTGTTGGAAATGTTGTTTTTAGGCGTATATAAACGACATATTACTTTTAGGGTAATTTAAAGTCGTTTGACGATTTGACAGTTTTAGGCGTATATTTGCGACATAGCACTATAATTGGCTTACGGTGAAGTAATTTTGAAAAATTTTGTTCGAAATGTTGTTTTTAGGCGTATATAAACGACATATTACTATTTTAGGGTAATTTAAAGTCGTTTGACGATTTGACAGTTTTAGGCGTATATAGAC
The DNA here is from genome assembly GCA_022606495.2 of Halesus radiatus. Classification (NCBI taxonomy): domain Eukaryota; kingdom Metazoa; phylum Arthropoda; class Insecta; order Trichoptera; family Limnephilidae; genus Halesus; species Halesus radiatus. The sequence goes on along the minus strand of JAHDVE020008457.1, from coordinate 19,568 downwards.
GACATAGCAATATAATTGGCTTACGGTGAAGTAATTTTGAAAAATTTTGTTCGAAATGTTGTTTTTAGGCGTATATAAACGACATATTACTATTTTAGGGTAATTTAAAGTCGTTTGACGATTTGACAGTTTTAGGCGTATATATACGACATAACACTATAATTGGCTTACGGTGAAGTAATTTTGAAAAATTTTGTTCGAATTTTTGTTTTAGGCGTATATAAACGACATATTACTATTTTAGGGTAATTTAAAGTCGTTTGACGATTTGACAGTTTTAGGCGTATATAGGCGATTAAGCAGTATAATTGGCTTACGGTGAAGTAATTTTGAAAAATTTTGTTCGAAATGTTGTTTTTAGGCGTATATAAACGACATATTACTATTTTAGGGTAATTTTAAAGTCGTTTGACGATTTGCACAGTTTTAGGCGTATATAGGCGAATGTAAGCACTATAATTCGCTTACGGTGGAAGTAATTTTGAAAAAATGAACGAAATTGTTGTTTTTAGGCGTATATAAACGACATATTACTTTTCTTAGGGTAACAAAGTCGTCTTTGACGATTTGACAGTTTTAGGCGTATATAGACGACATAGCACTATAATTGGCTTACGGTGAAGTAATTTTTGAAAAATTTTTGTTCGAAATGTTGTTTTTTAGCGTATATATAAACGACATATTACTATTTTAGTGGTAATTTAAAGTCGTTTGACGATTTCCTGGGATGTAGTTTTAGCGTATATTGGCGACATAGCACTATAATTGGCTTACGGTGAAGTAATTTTGAAAAATTTTGTTCGAAATGTTGTTTTTAGGCGTATATAAACGACACATTTCTATTTTAGGGTAATTTGAAGTCGTTTGGCAATTTGACAGTTTTAGGCGTATATAGACGACATAGCACTATAATTGGCTTACGGTGAAGTAATTTTGAAAAATTTTGTTCGAAATGTTGTTTTTAGGCGTATATAAACGACATATTACTATTTTACGGTAATTTGAAGACGTTTGACGAATTGACAGTTTTAGGCGTACATAGGCGACATAGCACTATAATTGGCTTACGGTGAAGTAATTTTGAAAAATTTTGTTCGAAATGTTGTTTTAAGGCGTATATAAACGACATATTACTATTTTAGGGTAATTTAAAGTCGTTTGACGATTTGACAGTTTTAGGCGTATATAGGCGACATAGCACTATAATTGGCTTACGGTGAAGTAATTTTGAAAAATTTTGTTCGAAATATTGTTTTTAGGCGTATATAAACGACATATTACTATTTTAGGGTAATTTAAAGTCGTTTGACGATTTGACAGTTTTAGGCGTATATAGGCGAATAAGCAGTATAATTGGCTTACGGTGAAGTAATTTTGAAAAATTTTGTTCGAAATGTTGTTTTAGGCGTATATAAACGACATATTTCTATTTTAGGGTAATTTGAAGTCGTTTGACAATTTGACAGTTTTAGGCGTATATAGACGACATAGCACTATAATTGGCTTACGGTGAAGTAATTTTGAAAAAAATTTTTCGAAATGTTGTTTTTAGGCGTATATAAACGACATATTACTATTTTAGGGTAATTGAAAGTCGTTTGACGATTTGACAGTTTTAGGCGTATATTGGCGACATAGCACTATAATTGGCTTACGGTGAAGTAATTTTGAAAAATTTTGTTCGAAATGTTGTTTTTAGGCGTATATAAACGACATATTACTATTTTAAGGTAATTTAAAGTCGTTTGACGATTTGACAGTTTTAGGCGTATATAGACGACATAGCACTATAATTGGCTTACGGTGAAGTAATTTTGAAAAATTTTGTTCGAAATGTTGTTTTTAGGCGTATATAAACGATATATTACTATTTTAGGGTAATTAAAATTCGTTTGACGATTTGACAGTTTTAGGCGTATATAGGCGACATAGCACTATAATTGGCTTACGGTGAAGTAATTTTGAAAAATTTTGTTCGAAATGTTGTTTTTAGTCGTATATAAACGACATATTACTATTTTAGGGTAATTTAAAGTCGTTTGACGATTTGACAGTTTTAGGCGTATATAGACGACATAGCACTATAATTGGCTTACGGTGAAGTAATTTTGAAAAATTTTGTTCGAAATGTTGTTTTTAGGCGTATATAAACGACATATTACTATTTTTGGGTAATTTAAAGTCGTTTGACGATTTGACAGTTTTAGGCGTATATAGGCGACATAGCACTATAATTGGCTTACGGTGAAGTAATTTTGAAAAATTTTGTTCGAAATGTTGTTTTTAGGCGTATATAAACGACATATTACTATTTTAGGGTAATTTGAAGTCGTTTGACGATTTGACAGTTTTAGGCGTTTATAGGCGATTAAGCACTATAATTGGCTTACGGTGAAGTAATTTTGAAAAATTTTGTTCGAAATGTTGTTTTTAGGCGTATATAAACGACATATTACTATTTTAGGGTAATTTAAAGTCGTTTGACGATTTGACAGTTTTAGGCGTATATAGACGACATAGCACTATAATTGGCTTACGGTGAAGTAATTTTGAAAAAATTTTTTCGAAATGTTGTTTTTAGGCGTATATAAACGACATATTACTATTTTAGGGTAATTTTAAGTCGTTTGACGATTTGACAGTTTTAGGCGTATATAGACGACATAGCACTATAATTGGCTTACGGTGAAGTAATTTTGAAAAATTTTGTTCGAAATGTTGTTTTTAGGCGTATATAAACGACATATTACTATTTTAGGGTAATTTAAAGTCGTTTGACGATTTGACAGTTTTAGGCGTATATAGGCGACATAGCACTATAATTGGCTTACGGTGAAGTAATTTTGAAAATTTTTGTTCGAAATGTTGTTTTTAGGCGTATATAAACGACATATTACTATTTTAGGGTAATTTAAAGTCGTTTTACGATTTGACAGTTTTAGCCGACATAGCACTATAATTGGCTTACGGTGAAGTAATTTTGAAAAATTTTGTTCGAAATGTTGTTTTTAGGCGTATATAAACGACATATTACTATTTTAGGGTAATTTAAAGTCGTTTGACGATTTGACAGTTTTAGGCGTATATAGTCGACATAGCACTATAATTGGCTTACGGTGAAGTAATTTTGAAAAATTTTGATCGAAATGTTGTTTTTAGGCGTATATAAACGACATATTACTATTTTAGGGTAATTTAAAGTCGTTTGACGATTTGTCAGTTTTAGGCGTATATAGACGACAAAGCACTATAATTGGCTTACGGTGAAGTAATTTTGAAAAATTTTGTTCGAAATGTTGTTTTTAGGCGTATATAAACGACATATTACTATTTTAGGGTAATTTTAAGTCGTTTGACGATTTGACAGTTTTAGGCGTATATAGGCGACATAGCACTATAATTGGCTTACGGTGAAGTAATTTTGAAAATTTTGTTCGAAATGTTGTTTTTAGGCGTATATAAACGACATATTACTATTTTAGGGTAATTTAAAGTCGTTTGACGATTTGACAGTTTTAGGCGTATATTGGCGACATAGCACTATAATTGGCTTACGGTGAAGTAATTTTGAAAAATTTTGTTCGAAATGTTGTTTTTAGGCGTATATAAACGACATATTACTATTTTAGGGTAATTTAAAGTCGTTTGACGATTTGACATCTTTAGGCGTATATAGACGACATAGCACTATAATTGGCTTACGGTGAAGTAATTTTGAAAAATTTTGTTCGAAATGTTGTTTTTAGGCGTATATAAACGACATATTACTATTTTAGGGTAATTTAAAGTCGTTTGACGATTTGACAGTTTTAGGCGTATATAGGCGACATAGCACTATAATTAGCTTACGGTGAAGTAATTTTGAAAAATTTTGTTCGAAATGTTGTTTTTAGGCGTATATAAACTATTTTAGGGTAATTAAAATTCGTTTGACGATTTGACAGTTTTAGGCGTATATAGGCGACATAGCACTATAATTGGCTTACGGTGAAGTAATTTTGAAAAAGTTTGTTCGAAATGTTGTTTTTAGGCGTATATAAACGACATATTACTATTTTAGGGTAATTTATGGTCGTTTGACGATTTGACAGTTTTAGGCGTATATAGACGACATAGCACTATAATTGGCTGACGGTGAAGTAATTTTGAAAAATTTTGTTCGAAATGTTGTTTTTAGGCGTATATAAACGACATATTACTATTTTAGGGTAATTTGATGTCGTTTGACGATTTGACAGTTTTAGGCGTATATAGGCGACATAGCACTATAATTGGCTTACGGTGAAGTAATTTTGAAAAATTTTGTTCGAAATGTTGTTTTTAGGCGTATATAAACGACATATTACTATTTTAGGGTAATTTAAAGTCGTTTGACGATTTGACAGTTTTAGGCGTATATAGGGGACAAAGCACTATAATTGGCTTACGGTGAAGTAATTTTGAAAAATTTTGTTCGAAATGTTGTTTTTAGGCGTATATAAACGACATATTACTATTTTAAGGTAATTTAAAGTCGTTTGACGATTTGACAGTTTTAGGCGTATATAGACGACATAGCACTATAATTGGCTTACGGTGAAGTAATTTTGAAAAATTTTGTTCGAAATGTTGTTTTAGGCGTATATAAACTGACATATTACTATTTTAGGGTAATTTAAAGTCGTTTGACGATTTGACAGTTTAGGCGTATATAGACGACATAGCACTATAATTGGCTTACGGTGAAGTAATTTTGCAAAATTTTGTTCGAAATGTTGTTTTTAGGCGTATATAAACGACATATTACTATTTTAGGGTAATTTAAAGTCGTTTGACGATTTGACAGTTTTATGCGTATATAGGCGACATAGCACTATAATTGGCTTACGGTGAAGTAATTTTGAAAAATTTTGTTCGAAATGTTGTTTTAGGCGTATATAAACGACATATTACTATTTTAGGGTAATTTAAAGTCGTTTGACGATTTGACAGTTTTAGGCGTATATAGACGACATAGCACTATAATTGGCTTACGGTGAAGTAATTTAGAAAAATTTTGTTCGAAAAGTTGTTTTTAGGCGTATATAAACGACATATTACTATTTTAGGGTAATTTAAAGTCGTTTGACGATTTGACAGTTTAAGGCGTATATAGGCGACATAGCACTATAATTGGCTTACGGTGAAGTAATTTTTAAAAATTTTGTTCGAAATGTTGTTTTTAGGCGTATATAAACGACATATTACTATTTTAGGGTAATTTAAAGTCGTTTGACGATTTGACAGTTTTAGGCGTATATAGACGACATAGCACTATAATTGGCTTACGGTGAAGTAATTTTGAAAAATTTTGTTCGAAATGTTGTTTTTAGGCGTATATAAACGACATATTACTATTTTAGGGTAATTTAAAGTCGTTTGACGATTTGACAGTTTTAGGCGTATATAGGCGACATAGCACTATAATTGGCTTACGGTGAAGTAATTTTGAAAAATTTTGTTCGAAATGTTGTTTTTAGGCGTATATAAACGACATATTACTATTTTAGGGTAATTTAAAGTCGTTTGACGATTTGACAGTTTTAGGCGTATATAGACGACATAGCACTATAATTGGCTTACGGTGAAGTAATTTTGAAAAATTTTGTTCGAAATGTTGTTTTTAGGCGTATATAAACGACATATTACTATTTTAGGGTAATTTAAAGTCGTTTGACGATTTGACAGTTTTAGGCGTATATAGGCGACATAGCACTATAATTGGCTTACGGTGAAGTAATTTTGAAAAATTTTGTTCGAAATGTTGTTTTTAGGCGTATATAAACGACACATTACTATTTTAGGGTAATTTAAAGTCGTTTGACGATTTGACAGTTTTAGGCGTATATAGGCGACATAGCACTATAATTTGCTTACGGTTGAGTAATTTTGCAAAATTTTGTTCGAAATGTTGTTTTTAGGCGTATATAAACGACATATTACTATTTTAGGGTAATTTAAAGTCGTTTGACGATTTGACAGTTTTAGGCATATACAGACGACATAGCACTATAATTGGCTTACGGTGAAGTAATTTTGAAAAATTTTGTTCGAAATGTTGTTTTTAGGCGTATATAAACGACATATTACTATTTTAGGGTAATTTAAAGTCGTTTGACGATTTGACAGTTTTAGGCGTATATAGGCGACATAGCACTATAATTGGCTTACGGTGAAGTAATTTTGAAAAATTTTGTTCGTCATTTTGTTTTTAGGCGTATATAAACGACATATTACTATTTTAGGGTAATTTAAAGTCATTTGACGATTTGACAGTTTTTGGCGTATATAGACGACATAGCACTATAATTGGCTTACGGTGAAGTAATTTTGAAAAATTTTGTTCGAAATGTTGTTTTTAGGCGTATATAAACGACATATTACTATTTTAGGGTAATTTAAAGTCGTTTGACGATTTGACAGTTTTAGGCGTATATTGGCGACATAGCACTATAATTGGCTTACGGTGAAGTAATTTTGAAAAATTTTGTTCGAAATGTTGTTTTTAGGCGTATATAAACGACATATTACTATTTTAGGGTAATTTAAAGTCGTTTGACGATTTGACAGTTTTAGGCGTATATAGACGACATAGCACTATAATTGGCTTACGGTGAAGTAATTTTGAAAAATTTTGTTCGAAATGTTGTTTTTAGGCGTATATAAACGACATATTACTATTTTAGGGTAATTTAAAGTCGTTTGACGATTTGACAGTTTTAGGCGTATATAGGCGACATAGCACTATAATTGGCTTACGGTGAAGTAATTTGAAAAATTTTGTTCGAAATGTTGTTTTTAGGCGTATATAAACGACATATTACTATTTTAGGGTAATTTAAAGTCGTTTGACGATTTGACAGTTTTAGGCGTATATAGGCGACATAGCACTATAATTGGCTTACGGTGAAGTAATTTTGAAAATTTTGTTCGAAATGTTGTTTTTAGGCGTATATAAACGACATATTACTATTTTAGGGTAATTTAAAGTCGTTTGACGATTTGACAGTTTTAGGCGTATATAGACGACATAGCACTATAATTGGCTTACGGTGAAGTAATTTTGAAAATTTTTGTTCGAAATGTTGTTTTTAGGGGTATATAAACGACATATTTCTATTTTAGGGTAATTTGAAGTCGTTTGACAATTTGACAGTTTTAGGCGTATAGACGACATAGCACTATGAGTATTGGCTTGCAGTGAAGTAATTTTGAAAATTTTGTTCAGAAATGTTGTTTATAGGCGTATATAAACGACATATTACTATTAGGGTAATTTGAAGTCGTTTGACGATTTGACAGTTTAGGCGTATATAGGCGACATAGCACTATAATTGGCTTACGGAAGTAATTTTGAAAATTTTGTTCGAAATGTTGTTTTTAGGCGTATATAAACGACATATTACTTTATTTTAGGAGTAATTTAAAGTCGTTTGACGATTTGACAGTTTTAGGCGTATATAGGCGACATAGCACTATAATTGGCTTACGGTGAAGTAATTTTGAAAAGAATTTTGTTCGAAATGTTGTTTTAGGCGTATATAAACGACATATTACTATTTTAGAATATTTAAGTCGTTGACGATTTGACAGTTTTAGGCGTATATAGGCGACATAGCACTATAATTGGCTTACGGTGAAGTAATTTTGAAAAATTTTATTCGAAATGTTGTTTTTAGGCGTATATAAACGACATATTACTATTTTAGGGTAATTTGAAGTCGTTTGACGATTTGACAGTTTTAGGCGTATATAGGCGACATAGCACTATAATTGGCTTACGGTAAAGTAATTTTGAAAAATTTTGTTCGAAATGTTGTTTTTAGGCGTATATAAACGACATATTACTATTTTAGGGTATTTTAAAGTCGTTTGACGATTTGACAGTTTTAGGCGTATATAGGCGACATAGCACTATAATTGGCTTACGGTGAAGTAATTTTGAAAAATTTTGTTCGAAATGTTGTTTTTAGGCGTATATAAACGACATATTAATATTTTAGGGTAATTTAAAGTCGTTTGACGATTTGACAGTTTTAGGAGTATATAGACGACATAGCACTATAATTGGCTTACGGTGAAGTAATTTTGAAAAATTTTGTTCGAAATGTTGTTTTTAGGCGTATATAAACGACATATTACTGTTTTAGGGTAATTTAAAGTCGTTTGACGATTTGACAGTTTTAGGCGTATATAGGCGACATAGCACTATAATTGGCTTACGGTGAAGTAATTTTGAAAAATTTTGTTCGAAATGTTGTTTTTAGGCGTATATAAACGACATATTACTATTTTAAGGTAATTTAAAGTCGTTTGACGATTTGACAGTTTTAGGCGTATATAAACGACATATTAATATTTTAGGGTAATTTGAAGTCGTTTGACGATTTGACAGTTTTAGGCGTATATAGGCGACATTGCACTATAATTGGCTTACGGTGAAGTAATTTTGAAAAATTTTGTTTGAAATGTTGTTTTTAGGCGTATATAAACGACATATTACTATTTTAGGGTAATTTAAAGTCGTTTGACGATTTGACAGTTTTAGGCGTATATAGGCGAATAAGCACTATAATTGGTTTACGGTGAAGTAATTTTGAAAATTTTTTTTCGAGTTGTTTTTAGGCGTATATAAACGACATATTACTATTTTAGGGTAATTTAAAGTAGTTTGACGATTTGACAGTTTTAGGCGTATATAGACGACATAGCACTATAATTGGCTTACGGTGAAGTAATTTTGAAAAATTTTGTTCGAAATGTTGTTTTTAGGCATATATAACGACATATTACTATTTAGGGTAATTTAAAGTCGTTTGACGATTTGACAGTTTTTGGCGTATATAGACGACATAGCACTATAATTGGCTTACGGTGAAGTAATTTTGAAAAATTTTGTTCGAAATGTTGTTTTTAGGCGTATATAAACGACATATTACTATTTTAGGGTAATTTAAAGTCGTTTGACGATTTGACAGTTTTAGGCGTATATAGGCGACATAGCACTATAATTGGCTTACGGTGAAGTAATTTTGAAAATTTTTGTTCGAAATGTTGTTTTTAGGCGTATATAAACGACATATTACTATTTTAGGGTAATTTAAAGTCGTATGACGATTTGACAGTTTTAGGCGTATATAGACGACATAGCACTATAATTGGCTTACGGTGAAGTAATTTTGAAAATTTTTTTTCGAAATGTTGTTTTTAGGCGTATATAAACGACATATTACTATTTTAGGGTAATTTAAAGTCGTTTGACGATTTTACAGTTTTAGGCGTATATAGACGACATAGCACTATAATTGGCTTACGGTGAAGTAATTTTGAAAAATTTTGTTCGAAATGTTGTTTTTAGGCGTATATAAACGACATATTAATATTTTAGGGTAATTTAAAGTCGTTTGACGATTTGACAAATTTAGGCGTATATAGACGACATAGCACCATAATTGGCTTACGGTGAAGTAATTTTGAAAAATTTTGTTCGAAATGTTGTTTTTAGGCGTATATAAACGACATATTACTATTTTAGGATAATTTGATGTCGTTTGACGATTTGACAGTTTTAGGCGTATATAGGCGACATAGCACTATAATTGGCTTACGGTGAAGTAATTTTGAAAAATTTTGATCGAAATGTTGTTTTTAGGCGTATATAAACGACATATTACTATTTTAGGGTAATTTAAAGTCGTTTGACGATTTGACAGTTTTAAGCGTATATAGACGACAAAGCACTATAATTGGCTTACGGTGAAGTAATTTTGAAAAATTTTGTTCGAAATGTTGTTTTTAGGCGTATATAAACGACATATTACTATTTTAGGATAATTTGATGTCGTTTGACGATTTGACAGTTTTAGGCGTATATAGGCGACATAGCACTATAATTGGCTTACGGTGAAGTAATTTTGAAAAATTTTGATCGAAATGTTGTTTTTAGGCGTATATAAACGACATATTACTATTTTAGGGTAATTTAAAGTCGTTTGACGATTTGACAGTTTTAGGCGTATATAGACGACAAAGCACTATAATTGGCTTACGGTGAAGTAATTTTGAAAAATTTTGTTCGAAATGTTGTTTTTAGGCGTATATAAACGATATATTACTATTTTAGGGTAATTTAAAGTCGTTTGACGATTTGACAGTTTTAGGCGTATATAGACGACATAGCACTATAATTGGCTTACGGTGAAGTAATTTTGAAAATTTTTGTTCGAAATGTTGTTTTTAGGCGTATATAAACGACATATTACTATTTTAGGGTAATTTAAAGTCGTTTGACGATTTGACAGTTTTAGGCGTATATAGACGACATAGCACTATAATTGGCTTACGGTGAAGTAATTTTGAAAAAAATTTTTCGAAATGTTGTTTTTAGGCGTATATAAACGACATATTACTATTTTAGGGTAATTGAAAGTCGTTTGACGATTTGACAGTTTTAGGCGTATATAGGCGACATAGCACTATAATTGGCTTACGGTGAAGTAATTTTGAAAAATTTTGTTCGAAATGTTGTTTTTAGGCGTATATAAACGACATATTAATATTTTAGGGTAATTTAAAGTCGTTTGACGATTTGACAGTTTTAGGCGTATATAGACGACATAGCACTATAATTGGCTTACGGTGAAGTAATTTTGAGAAAATTTTGTTCGAAATGTTGTTTTTAGGCGTATATAAACGACATATTACTATTTTAGAGGTAATTTGATGTCGTTTGACGATTTGACAGTTTAGGCGTATAGTCGACATAGCACTATAATTGGCTTACGGTGAAGTAATTTTGAAAAATTTTGATCAGAAATGTTGTTTTAGGCGTATATAAACGACATATTACTATTTTAGGGTAATTTAAAGTCGTTTGACGATTTGACAGTTTTAGGCGTATTTAGGCGACATAGCACTATAATTGGCTTACGGTGAAGTAATTTTGAAAAATTTTGTTCAAAATGTTGTTTTTAGGCGTATATAAACGACATATTACTATTTTAGGGTAATTTAAAGTCGTTTGACGATTTGACAGTTTTAGGCGTATATAGGCGACTTAGCACTATAATTGGCTTACGGTGAAGTAATTTTGAAAAATTTTGTTCGAAATGTTGTTTTTAGGCGTATATAAACGACATATTAATATTTTAGGGTAATTTAAAGTCGTTTAACGATTTGACAGTTTTAGGCGTATATAGACGACATAGCACTATAATTGGCTTACGGTGAAGAAATTTTGAAAAATTTTGATCGAAATGTTGTTTTTAGGCGTATATAAACGACATATTACTATTTTAGGGTAATTTATAGTCGTTTGACGATTTGACAGTTTTAGGCGTATATAGACGACATAGCACTATAATTATCTTACGGTGAAGTAATTTTGAAAAATTTTGTTCGAAATGTTGTTTTTAGGCGTATATAAACGACATATTACTATTTTAGGGTAATTTGAAGTCGTTTGACGATTTGACAGTTTTAGGCGTATATAGGCGACATAGCACTTTAATTGGCTTACGGTGAAGAAATTTTGAAAAATTTTGATCCAAATGTTGTTTTTAGGCGTATATAAACGACATATTACTATTTTAGGGTAATTTAAAGTCGTTTGACGATTTGACAGTTTTAGGCGTATATAGACGACATAGCACTATAATTGGCTTACAGTGAAGTAATTTAGAAAAATTTTGTTCGAAAAGTTGTTTTTAGGCGTATATAAACGACATATTACTATTTTAGGGTAATTTAAAGTCGTTTGACGATTTAACAGTTTAAGGCGTATATAAGCGACATAGCACTATAATTGGCTTACGGTGAGGTAATTTTGAAAAATTTTGTTCGAAATGTTGTTTTTAGGCGTATATAAACGACATATTACTATTTTAGGGTAATTTAAAGTAGTTTGACGATTTGACAGTTTTAGGCGTATATAGACGACATAGCACTATAATTGGCTTACGGTGAAGTAATTTTGAAAAATTTTGTTCGAAATGTTGTTTTTAGGCATATATAACGACATATTACTATTTAGGGTAATTTAAAGTCGTTTGACGATTTGACAGTTTTTGGCGTATATAGACGACATAGCACTATAATTGGCTTACGGTGAGGTAATTTTGAAAAATTTTGTTCGAAATGTTGTTTTTAGGCGTATATAAACGACATATTACTATTTTAGGGTAATTTAAAGTCGTTTGACGATTTGACAGTTTTAGGCGTATATAGACGACATAGCACTATAATTGGCTTACGGTGAAGTAATTTTGAAAAAATTTTTCGAAATGTTGTTTTTAGGCGTATATAAACGACATATTACTATTTTAGGGTAATTTAAAGTCGTTTGACGATTTGACAGTTTTAGGCGTATATAGACGACATAGCACTATAATTGGCTTACGGTGAAGTAATTTTGAAAAATTTTTTTCGAAATGTTGTTTTTAGGCGTATATAAACGACATATTACTATTTTAGGGTAATTTAAAAACGTTTGACGATTTGACAGTTTTAGGCGTATATAGACGACATAGCACTATAATTGGCTTACGGTGAAGTAATTTTGAAAAATTTTGTTCGAAATGTTGTTTTTAGGCGTATATAAACGACATATTACTATTTTAGGGTAATTTAAAGTCGTTTGACGATTTGACAGTTTTAGGCGTATATAGACGACATAGCACTATAATTGGCTTACGGTGAAGTAATTTAGAAAAAATTTGTTCGAAAAGTTGTTTTTAGGCGTATATAAACGACATATTACTATTTTAGGGTAATTTAAAGTCGTTTGACGATTTGACAGTTTAAGGCGTATATAGGCGACATAGCACTATAATTGGCTTACGGTGAAGTAATTTTGAAAAAGTTTGTTCGAAATGTTGTTTTTAGGCGTATATAAACGACATATTACTATTTTAGGGTAATTTATAGTCGTTTGACGATTTGACAGTTTTAGGCGTATATAGGCGACATAGCACTATAATTGGCTTACGGTGAAGTAATTTTGAAAAAGTTTGTTCGAAATGTTGTTTTTAGGCGTATATAAACGACATATTACTATTTTAGGGTAATTTATGGTCGTTTGACGATTTGACAGTTTTAGGCGTATATAGACGACATAGCACTATAATTGGCTTACGGTGAAGTAATTTAGAAAAATTTTGTTCGAAAAGTTGTTTTTAGGCGTATATAAACGACATATTACTATTTTAGGGTAATTTAAAGTCGTTTGACGATTTGACAGTTTAAGGCGTATATAGGCGACATAGCACTATAATTGGCTTACGGTGAAGTAATTTTGAAAAATTTTGTTCGAAAAGTTGTTTTTAGGCGTATATAAACGACATATTACTATTTTAGGGTAATTTAAAGTCGTTTGACGATTTGACAGTTTAAGGCGTATATAGGCGACATAGCACTATAATTGGCTTACGGTGAAGTAATTTTGAAAAAGTTTGTTCGAAATGTTGTTTTTAGGCGTATATAAACGACATATTACTATTTTAGGGTAATTTATAGTCGTTTGACGATTTGACAGTTTTAGGCGTATATAGACGACATAGCACTATAATTATCTTACGGTGAAGTAATTTTGAAAAATTTTGTTCGAAATGTTGTTTTTAGGCGTATATAAACGACATATTACTATTTTAAGGTAATTTAAAGTCGTTTGACGATTTGACAGTTTTAGGCGTATATTGGCGACATAGCACTATAATTGGCTTACGGTGAAGTAATTTTTAAAAATTTTGTTCGAAATGTTGTTTTTAGGCGTATATAAACGACATATTACTATTTTAGGGTAATTTAAAGTCGTTTGACGATTTGACAGTTTTAGGCGTATATAGGCGACATAGCACTATAATTGGCTTACGGTGAAGTAATTTTGAAAAAATTTGTTCGAAATGTTGTTTTTAGGCGTATATAAACGACATATTACTATTTTAGGGTAATTTGAAGTCGTTTGACGATTTGAAAGTTTTTGGCGTATATAGGCGACAAAGCACTATAATTGGCTTACGGTAAAGTAATTTTGAAAAATTTTGTTCGAAATGTTGTTTTTAGGCGTATATAAACGACATATTACTATTTTTGGGTAGATTAAAGTCGTTTGACGATTTGACAGTTTTAGGCGTATATAGGCGACATAGCACTATAATTGGCTTACGGTGAAGTAATTTTGAAAAATTTTGTTCGAAATGTTGTTTTTAGGCGTATATAAACGACATATTACTATTTTAGGGTCATTTAAAGTCGTTTGACGATTTGACAGTTTTAGGCGTATATAGGCGAATAAGCACTATAATTGGCTTACTGTGAAGTAATTTTGAAAAATTTTGTTCGAAATGTTGTTTTTAGGCGTAAACGACATATTAATATTTTAGGGTAATTTAAAGTCGTTTGACGATTTGACAGTTTTAGGCGTATATAGGCGACATAGCACTATAATTGTAGCTTACGGTGAAGTAATTTTGAAAAATTTTGTTCGAAATGTTGTTTTTGAGCGTATATAAACGACATATTTATCTTAGGGTAATTTAAAGAGTCGTTTTGACGTTTGACAGTTTTAGTATGCCAGGCGACATAGCACTATAATTGGCTTACGGTGAAGTAATTTTGAAAAATTTGTTCGAAATGTTGTTTGGGCGTATATAAACGACATATTTTAAGGGTAATTTAAAGTCGTTTGAAGCGATTTGACAGTTTTAGGCGTATATTGGCGACATAGCACTATAATTGGCTTACGGTGAAGTAATTTTGAAAAATTTTGTTCGAAATGTTGTTTTTAGGCGTATATAAACGACATATTACTATTTTAGGGTAAATTAAAGTCGTTTGACGATTTGACAGTTTATGGCGTATATAGGCGACATAGCACTATAATTGGCTTACGGTGAAGTAATTTTGAAAAATTTTGTTCGAAATGTTGTTTTTAGGCGTATATAAACGACATATTAATATTTTAGGGTAATTTAAAGTCGTTTGACGATTTGACAATTTTAGGCGTATATAGACGACATAGCACTATAATTGGCTTACGGTGAAGTAATTTTGAAAAATTTTGTTCGAAATGTTGTTTTTAGGCGTATATAAACGACATATTACTATTTTAGGGTAATTTGAAGTCGTTTGACGATTTGAAAGTTTTAGGCGTATATAGGCGACATAGCACTATAATTGGCTTACGGTGAAGTAATTTTGAAAAATTTTGTTCGAAATGTTGTTTTTAGGCGTATATAAACGACATATTACTATTTTAGGGTAATTTTAAGTCGTTTGACGATTTGACAGTTTTAGGCGTATATAGACGACATAGCACTATAATTGGCTTACGGTGAAGTAATTTTGAAAAATTTTGTTCGAAATGTTGTTTTTAGGCGTATATAAACGACATATTACTATTTTAGGGTAATTTAAAGTCGTTTGACGATTTGACAGTTTTAGGCGTATATAGACGACATAGCACTATAATTGGCTTACGGTGAAGTAATTTTGAAAATTTTTGTTCGAAATGTTGTTTTTAGGCGTATATAAACGACATATTACTATTTTAGGGTAATTTAAAGTCGTTTGACGATTTGACAGTTTTAGGCGTATATAGACGACATAGCACTATAATTGGCTTACGGTGAAGTAATTTTTAAAAATTTTGTTCGAAATGTTGTTTTTAGGCGTATATAAACGACATATTACTATTTTAGGGTAATTTAAAGTCGTTTGACGATTTGACAGTTTTAGGCGTATATTGGCGACATAGCACTATAATTGGCTTACGGTGAAGTAATTTTGAAAAATTTTGTTCGAAATGTTGTTTTTAGGCGTATATAAACGACATATTACTATTTTAGGGTAATTTAAAGTCGTTTGACGATTTGACAGTTTTAGGCGTATATAGACGACATAGCACTATAATTGGCTTACGGTGAAGTAATTTTGAAAAATTTTGTTCGAAATGTTGTTTTTAGGCGTATATAAACGACATATTACTATTTTAGGGTAATTTGAAGTCGTTTGACGATTTGACAGTTTTAGGCGTATATAGGCGACATAGCACTATAATTGGCTTACGGTGAAGTAATTTTGAAAAATTTTGTTCGAAATGTTGTTTTTAGGCGTATATAAACGACATATTACTATTTTAGGGTAATTTAAAGTCGTTTGACGATTTGACAGTTTTAGGCGTATATAGGCGACATAGCACTATAATTGGCTTACGGTGAAGTAATTTTGAAAAATTTTGTTCGAAATGTTGTTTTTAGACGTATATAAACGACATATTACTATTTTAGGGTAATTTAAAGTCGTTTGACGATTTGACAGTTTTAGGCGTATATAGGCGACATAGCACTATAATTGGCTTACGGTGAAGTAATTTTGAAAAATTTTGTTCGAAATGTTGTTTTTAGGCGTATATAAACGACATATTACTATTTTAGGGTAATTTAAAGTCGTTTGACGATTTGACAGTTTTAGGCGTATATAGACGACATAGCACTATAATTGGCTTACGGTGAAGTAATTTTGAAAAATTTTGTTCGAAATGTTGTTTTTAGGCGTATATAAACGACATATTACTATTTTAGGGTAATTTAAAGTCGTTTGACGATTTGACAGTTTTAGGCGTATATAGGCGACAAGCACTATAATTGGCTTACGGTGAAGTAATTTTGAAAAATTTTGTTCGAAATGTTGTTTTTAGGCGTATATAAACGACATATTACTATTTTAGGGTAATTTAAAGTCGTTTGACGATTTGACAGTTTTAGGCGTATATTGGCGACATAGCACTATAATTGGCTTACGGTGAAGTAATTTTGAAAAATTTTGTTCGAAATGTTGTTTTTAGGCGTATATAAACGACATATTACTATTTTAGGGTAATTTAAAGTCGTTTGACGATTTGACAGTTTTAGGCGTATATGGCGACATAGCACTATAATTGGCTTACGGTGAAGTAATTTTGAAAAATTTTGTTCGAAATGTTGTTTTGAGGCGTATATAAACGACATATTACTATTTTAGGGTAATTTAAAGTCGTTTGACGATTTGACAGTTTTAGGCGTATATAGACGATATAGCACTATAATTGGCTTACGGTGAAGTAATTTTGAAAAATTTTGTTCGAAATGTTGTTTTTAGGCGTATATAAACGACATATTACTATTTTAGGGTAATTTAAAGTCGTTTGACGATTTGACAGTTTTAGGCGTATATTGGCGACATAGCACTATAATTGGCTTACGGTGAAGTAATTTTGAAAAATTTTGTTCGAAATGTTGTTTTTAGGCGTATATAAACGACATATTACTATTTTAGGGTAATTTAAAGTCGTTTGACGATTTGACAGTTTTAGGCGTATATAGGCGACATAGCACTATAATTGGCTTACGGTGAAGTAATTTTGAAAAATTTTGTTCGAAATGTTGTTTTTAGGCGTATATAAACGACATATTACTATTTTAGGGTAATTTAAAGTCGTTTGACGATTTGACAGTTTTAGGCGTATATAGGCGACAAAGCACTATAATTGGCTTACGGTGAAGTAATTTTGAAAAATTTTGTTCGAAATGTTGTTTTTAGGCGTATATAAACGACATATTACTATTTTAGGGTAATTTAAAGTCGTTTGACGATTTGACAGTTTTAGGCGTATATAGGCGACATAAGCACTATAATTGGCTTACGGTGAAGTAATTTTGAAAAATTTTGTTCGAAATGTTGTTTTTAGGCGTATATAAACGACATATTACTATTTTAGGGTAATTTAAAGTCGTTTGACGATTTGACAGTTTTAGGCGTATATTGGCGACATAGCACTATAATTGGCTTACGGTGAAGTAATTTTGAAAAATTTTGTTCGAAATGTTGTTTTTAGGCGTATATAAACGACATATTACTATTTTAGGGTAATTTAAAGTCGTTTGACGATTTGACAGTTTTAGGCGTATATAGGCGACATAGCACTATAATTGGCTTACGGTGAAGTAATTTTGAAAAATTTTGTTCGAAATGTTGTTTTTAGGCGTATATAAACGACATATTACTATTTTAGGGTAATTTAAAGTCGTTTGACGATTTGACAGTTTTAGGCGTATATAGACGACATAGCACTATAATTGGCTTACGGTGAAGTAATTTTGAAAAATTTTGTTCGAAATGTTGTTTTTAGGCGTATATAAACGACATATTACTATTTTAGGGTAATTTAAAGTCGTTTGACGATTTGACAGTTTTAGGCGTATATAGACGACATAGCACTATAATTGGCTTACGGTGAAGTAATTTTGAAAAATTTTGTTCGAAATGTTGTTTTTAGGCGTATATAAACGACATATTACTATTTTAGGGTAATTTAAAGTCGTTTGACGATTTGACAGTTTTAGGCGTATATAGGCGACATAGCACTATAATTGGCTTACGGTGAAGTAATTTTGAAAAATTTTGTTCGAAATGTTGTTTTTAGGCGTATATAAACGACATATTAATATTTTAGGGTAATTTAAAGTCGTTTGACGATTTGACAGTTTTAGGCGTATATAGACGACATAGCACTATAATTGGCTTACGGTGAAGTAATTTTGAAAAATTTTGTTCGAAATGTTGTTTTTAGGCGTATATAAACGACATATTACTATTTTAGGGTAATTTGAAAGTCGTTTGACGATTTGACAGTTTTAGGCGTATATAGGCGACATAGCACTATAATTGGCTTACGGTGAAGTAATTTTGAAAATTTTGTTCGAAATGTTGTTTTTAGGCGTATATAAACGACATATTACTATTTTAGGGTAATTTAAAGTCGTTTGACGATTTGACAGTTTTAGGCGTATATTGGCGACATAGCACTATAATTGGCTTACGGTGAAGTAATTTTGAAAAATTTTGTTCGAAATGTTGTTTTTAGGCGTATATAAACGACATATTACTATTTTAGGGTAATTTAAAGTCGTTTGACGATTTGACAGTTTTAGGCGTATATTGGCGACATAGCAGTATAATTGGCTTACGGTGAAGTAATTTTGAAAAATTTTGATCGAAATGTTGTTTTTAGGCGTATATAAACGACATATTACTATTTTAGGGTAATTTAAAGTCGTTTGACGATTTGACAGTTTTAGGCGTATATAGACGACATAGCACTATAATTGGCTTACGGTGAAGTAATTTTGAAAAATTTTGTTCGAAATGTTGTTTTAAGGCGTATATAAACTATTTTAGGGTAATTAAAATTCGTTTGACGATTTGACAGTTTTAGGCGTATATAGGCGACATAGCACTATAATTGGCTTACCGTGAAGTAATTTTGAAAAATTTTGTTCGAAATGTTGTTTTTAGGCGTATATAAACGACATATTACTATTTTAGGGTAATTTAAAGTCGTTTGACGATTTGACAGTTTAAGGCGTATATAGGCGACATAGCACTATAATTGGCTTACGGTGAAGTAATTTTGAAAAATTTTTTTCGAAATGTTGTTTTCAGGCGTATATAAACGACATATTACTATTTTAGGGTAATTTAAAGTCGTTTGACGATTTGAAAGTTTTAGGCGTATA